>DWME01004374.1:0-16447 GCA_018244795.1 Parelbella ahira ahira
ATTTTGAGAACAATAATGTATCTAATATTAGTACTCGTACTCTAAAAATAATACTCTTTCTCAACTCTACCCTAATAATACCCATTACGCTTTCTAGAACATTCATATTATAATGTCCATATATTTCTGACGTGTTCTTAATCAATTCCATGCTCTGTAACATCACGTGTATAATACTAAATTTTGGATTAAATTAATTTGCCAAACACTCAGCTGAGATTCGTCCAATTTGTGATCGTTTAAATGTAGATATCAACCTAGAAACCGGGTTCTAATGTCCCTCGCGCACTCATCAAATGTTCGGTCGTCACAACGTCCGCGTCGCCGGTGCTGGACTGGGCAAGGTTACTAGTAGGAGCAATGGCGATAAAATAGAAATAAAAACATACATTGTTACTATACTTTTTATGTTATCCGCTCCGCGGAAAACAGATTGCAATTTGGGCAAAATAATAGTCGCATATTTATAAGCTGTCTTTAGTGAGTCGAGCTAGTGTTGATTAATTGGAATATTTTAACGTGTAATATACTTTAGTAGTCCAAATGTGGTCGAAATTCGACTGTAATTCGTTATATTTTTTATGTTAAAGTTTAATTTGTTTCTTGTCTGAAGGAGGAATATATCTATAAATTTTTACTCTATGTTACGCTTAAACTAAAAACTAACATACTCGACTTTGTCAGAATGGAAAGAAATAATGATTCCTAATTGTATTTATTTTAACATAATTGTTCACATGACATATTATTATATAGATTTTAGTTTTTCGCTCCTTCTTTTCTCTAATAGTCCGTAATCACGATCCGACCTCACGACCGAGACTGGTAGGGAGGTCCTGGGTTCAAATCCTGGGTCAATAATATTGGATTTTTCTCATTTAGAATTTTTACTAGTGTACAGTGCACTACACTGCTCTGCCTACCTCTTTTAGGGATTACTTGCGTGATCTTCATTTCTTACAAAGGGATATAAAGATTTATCCTTAAGTATTTAAAGACAGAAAGAAACTTTTTATTTGTTTATATACATATGACATAATATGTGTATGTACATTATACATATTATATGATTGCTGTCCCGCGTGGGCATTTATTTCTAAATACATTTTACTTACAATGTCTTACCTACTTAGGTACGTTATGTCCTAATCAGCCGGTCCGGTGTACGATTCGGTAATTCGGCTTCATTTCTCAGATCGTATTGTGCAAAATTATCCAACATATCGTCAGTTATTCCGACGACATGTTTGTTTTCTGACATTCCAATTCGACACATAATAAATATTTTTCCTTTTATGTGTAATCGTGCGCCTATTTTTCAAATGAAACTGCTGCATGCTATTATAATATTAAATGTCCGTATTTTCGCTGGGTATTATTCATAATGTCGAGGAAAAATATATTGTGCAATTGAAGGTGCGCATTAAGCAATATCTACGCAAACTATTTTGAACTACATATGTATAAACGTAGTTCAAAATAGTTTTTGTGACTAACATTCGCGTTGATATGGCGATATGTATATTACACCTTGAAGTACTTCAAAACTTTGTCAGATCACTTTCTTAAAGTAATTATGGCTCACAGAGAGACGGTCCTATATTTGACAATCTCGGCTCATATTTTTCATTTACTTTTTTCAAGAGAAAGCGCTTTATTATTTCGTAGAAGCATTTAAATAGGAGTTAAACATACTCAGCCCATTCTCCCAATCCATAAAGGTCGTGTGGGAGAAAATAGGAGATTTTCATCTGAAAAGCACAGCTCGGACCAAGACTAGCACCGTTTATCAGAAGCTGGATTTATCGCCACCTACATACGACCATTAATTATGCGCTAAGTTCAATTTGTCTGTCGTGCCGTCCGTCCCGGGTTTCGATTCTGTAAACTTCTAATCGATGGATTTAGGTATTTGTTTCTGAACGAATATATACATTTTTCGTGCGCGTATTAACGCTTTATCTAATGTTATTTGTTATTCATATAACTGATTTACCTACTATCTATATTTCGTTTATTGGATAACATCTATATATTGCTTATAGCTAAATGTATGTATTTTTTAAATTTAAGTGATTTTTTTGTTTTTCACATATTCGACTTGATGTTGTGGGGACTTAAATGGCGGTTCATTCAAGGTCGACCGTTCCTAAGTTTAGAAATATGTTGCAAAGATCGCACAATTGTTGTTTACCCGGAGTAATATAGGCGCTTTTCACACGCGGTTACGAAAATAAAGTCAATTAGTGACTTGAATTTTTATTAGATTAGTTACTGGCACTAGTTAGACTATAGATCGAGAGGTCATGAGTTCAGCCCCCGTGTTGTGTACTATTGGACTTTCCTACCTTGAAACTTGTGGCAGTAGGTCGGAGACGAGTTCTGTGCCCGGTGCATGGCAACAGACTCATCATCTATTGTATGGTGAGACATAAACGTAACTGGTGAAACGTGGGAGTGTTACCTCATTTCTCTGACTATCTCTACCAGGAATTTAAGCATGTTTTGTTAGAATATTGATCATACATTAATTAATTATCACTATTGTTCACTATTGTTGTCTACGGATTTTAAAAATTTCGTTGATTTATTCTTACCCAGAATACTCACTTGCTGAACAGCTAATGCTAAACTGATGTTTATTTGTATGCTAATGTGTCCGTGGACTTTGCAGTCGACATTGTATCTATTGTCACAACGCAATAGGTAGAAAAATTTCACACATGAAATTTTTCTATCTATTCCGTTTGGTATTTTTGCAATTGAAGACTTCGCTTATATGTACTATAGGCATGTATGAGTATTGCAGTAATTGCTTGAATTTAACGACCTACATATGTGATTATATATGCACCGGCTTAACTCACGTGCGTTTTTCGGGATGGCCCGACCAGTTTCGATCTCCGCCGTGACCTCGCTGCAAACGGCGGGTGCTCATGAGGAAGGACCTCTTACAGGTCAGAAACTAGTCGGGCCATCCTGAAATACTCACGTGAGTTAAGCCGGTACATATATAATCATGTGTATAATTCATTACTCACGAAACATACAATAGTAAGACCTACACATATATTTTTTACAAGGTAAGCATGTATATGTAAGTAATATTTTATGTATATAATTTTGTATAATAAGAAACTAGTAGTAAGTCTAGTGTTAAGAAAAAGAATATCAGCCCATAACAATGAATTGCAGCGGAAATAAAGAGTTTTGCACCCTTAGATCCTTTCGGAGTATTTTAACGCTTAAATTCAAAGAACAGAATTATACAGTTATTTATAAATATACAAGTATATGTATGTATTTGCATTAATTGCAATCAATAAAAAACAAAGCAAGGGTGAATTTTGGTGATGCAATGCGAACTAGGTGTTGAGGGAGAAACTAGTTTTATAATCCATATATTTAAATATCACAGAAATAACTTCGTATCTAAACGGCACAGGCGACTAGCGTGTACATGTAGCACTGATCTGAGTGAAATATACATCACGGTGTAACTAATTATTGTGTCGTCTCACACGGACATCTTTGCCAAATGGTCACGCCTCGTTTAGTCACTGCCGCGATTTGTTTTTCTTTGGGCGGAAATTGCGCTGATAGGCTACATAACACTGAAATCGAGTAAAACCCCTTGGGATCTCCACCCCAATACGTAGGGATAGATTTGCAGGGCATTTCTATTTTATACCGAAAAAAAATCCCGCTCACTAATTTTGTAGTCTAAAACTGCTGTATATAGTAACCGATTACTGTAAAGTTTTATGAAGTTAAAATTAGTAATTAAAGTTAAGGTCCTTATGCATAGGAAAATAAACTTAATTAATTACCTAATAAAAAAGAAATTGTGTGTATGTTTGAGTAAATTTATGCTAACTGTATCTGGTAATTAGAAAGCATCCAATTTAACGGCAAAATTTATTTACTATTTTATTCTCGGCTCATTTATCATTCCACTGTTGGATCACGAATCTCCTTTCAGAATGAGAGGATTAAGGCCATAGTCTGGCACGCTAGTCAACGGCGGGTTGGCAGACTCAACATTTTGTTTCATAGGAAACCTAAAGGAAAACATTTCCGAAGACGGATGCCCTTGTGCAGTTCGGATTAGACAGAGAGATAGCAACAAACGCTATTGGATTGTATGAGATTGGCGCCGAGCCATTGCACCTACTCGTTCGGTCTGCACACAGTCTGTAAAAATAACATTTGTGTCCAAACATCTAAATGCGAAACGAATTTAGGAGCTTTAAAATTATAGACTAGTCGAAACGACAGCGATTTAACTGACATTTGGTACAAAGTGTGATATATGATATATCATTCTAATTAAAGTTGGTATATATTCCCCATTTCTCCTGTAAAATACGGCTTTTTTATTATTATGCTCTAGGGTAGCGATCTCGCCTGATCGTAAGCGCAGAAACGTCCTAAGATGGTGCACGTACGCCCAGTAAGAGCCTATTCACCCTTGTTTTGAAATAGTCCTAGGTTGTACGTGTCTGGCTCCTGCAAGGTTCTAAGTTTTGTATTTAGTTCGTGTCGATTTTCAATTGTTCGATGTCTCAGTGTCACACTACATAGCAACTCTCTTAAACAACTTGAACTGGTTCTGACTGTAATAATCCGATATGTAAATTCAGTCGAGTCATGCTAGCTACGGCCCTGCGCTTGATTCTACCGACTACATTGAAATTATCGGATCGTTAAAAGCAAATTGTCATAAGCATTTCGATTGTATGAATAAATATTAAAGTCGGAGCGCCAATGCGTGATATTTAGACCGGATGGCGTCTTTTAAATATGCGCGTGTGAAGGTCTATACGCACTGCTAATATTTACTTATTTCTTGTGTTTTTTATTTCCTAATATTGAGTTCCTTATATTTAATTGAGCATGTTTGGATTCTTTATTGGTTCCTGTAGCTAAGCATCAGCGCTTCTGTTGTCTGTATCTTTCTTGGTCTGATTTAGCGTAAACTGACATACATACATACCTATATGTAAGTACTACACTATAACTACGTCAGTCCCAAGTATTTAACACGTAACAATCATAATGTCATAATCTCAGTTATGATCCCTTGTCGCAGATTATACACAGTATTCTATGGGTTACAGAATTATAAAAAAAAATTCAAGCAGCAACTATCAGTTTTAAAAAAAATTGCGAGAGCCTCTGTAACGGGTTGTAAAATCTATATTAGGTACTGTACTCGTATACCCCAGATATGGTTTCTTCTACACCATGTATGCACGTTTTATTGGTAACAATTAACAGTTTTGTTATCCAATATTATATATGTTTTATTATTAACTATAGTATTGTAGTCTTATAAGTCTGTCCTTTGCGAAGCTAAGCATTAAATATGAATACGTTGCTTGAGAAACGACAATGTCATTTGAGTAGAAAATTAAACTAGTTATCATAATTAATACTATAGACTTTAATTGGACATTAGTTTGTCACCGGCCACTCGTAAATAAATTACCATGTGTTATATTACGATTAAATTAAACAATGTATATAAAGGTGTTGTTTGGGCGATTTCCAAATTTCATTGGTGTTATATTCTGTCTGTGATGTTTTGAAAATGAGGTAAAATATTAATTTTGTATTGTACTTTAAATACATGCGTGCTTTTTTTCGTTGTAATGGATTTCCCAACCCGCAGGCATAGCGTGGGGATTATGGAAGGAATCGTCCTTGGGGGGGGGCATCACCAAAAGTGAACCGAGTCACGGTGATGATGATAATGATAAATGTAGCTTACTCTATATGTCGATTATTTTTGTACGATCGAAATTTTAGTTTCGGTCAATTTCGTTTATATCGCTTTCGGCCGCGATTGCGATTGCAGTGGAAGAATAGCTGAATATTCGACTTAGCAGACAACTAATATTTATCTGCCGTCCAGACGCTAAGCGATAAGTTGGAAATAGAAATGTGTAAACGTTTGTGGAGATTATGAGTAATAATAATAATACAAATTATTTCCATTGCAATTTCTATTATTAAAATCCTACAATTTTAAATGTATTGTTCCTACCTGTAGTTAACTATGAAATTATTTTATTTTATTTTTGAGTTAATAATTATTTTATTTTCTCAATAACATATTTAATTGAATTATGTATAACGAATGAATATTAGGTACTGTACGTCACTGCCAACATAATTCAATTACATTATTTTTTGATCTTTTTTTTATTGTACAAGATTATCTACTTATGTTTTGGTTTCGGTCGAAACTGGAAGAGGAATCAGGTGTTATGTTACGATTTTAATTTCAGTTAACAATTGGGATTCTAATTGAAAACTAACAATAAGATATAGTGCTTAGATATAGTTACATTTTAAGGTCAGTTTTCCTTATAAGTAGAAGTGCTATTGGGTCCCGTAAAAAAGTTAAGTCGCAAAAAAACCTTGTAACATACATTCGCAATAGTACACCGTCACGATTATCGGGATTTAATTACGGTGTTTGTTTATCTAGAATATAATATAAGAATATTTTTAAAAAGAAAAATTACTGCGTAGATTGCGATCGAATTGTTTTTAGTTTATTTATTAGACACTTGGTCCATATAAATTACATATAACGATATCTTCATCTATTATGAAGCGAGACTGCCTCGTTGGTCGAGTGGCTGCAAGCGCAACTGTCGATCGGGAGGTCTTGGATTCAAATCTCAAGTCGGGTACTATTGGATTTTTCTAATTTAGGATTTCCAGTTGTGACTCGGAATCTGGCTCTGTTCCAATATTCCATAGGAATTAAACATAACTGGTGAAACGTCGAAGTGTACCACACTCCTCTGCTTACCCCTTCCAGGATTACAGGCGTGATGTTACATTAAGTTATTAAATTGTTAACAAACTGTAGTTTATAGCGTTTTTTTAATGAGCAGTGTTATTATATGTTTACCTTCAACAATTTTTATGTTTTCTTCTCTGTAAATAGAGTAAGGTATATTGTTAATATCATAAACAGATCGGACGAAGTCGCGGGATATCAGCTAGTACTTTAATAAATAAGGATAAGAACTTAAGCAATATGCACAATATACATTGTATTTTTTGTACTTATATAACTCACCAACAGTGTGACTCGTAATTATATCTTAGAATTCTACTAAAACTCTTTCATACGTCGCCGTTTTATTTAACTCTTGTTACATATGCACTACACGCTCATTAAATTGATTAATGACATGTTATAAACATAATTATATGATCATTCATTCACTAACCCATCATCATAATATATTAATTCATATTATCATCATATTGTCTTTGTTTCAGTTGCGTGTTAAATTATTAACAGAGATATATTAGAGTTTTCGCGCCCGTATTTATTTTTTTATTAAAATAAAAAAACTCACAACAATTCCATGAACTATTGACTAAAACTATTTGAATGAAAAAATTATCGACATGTGGCGTAGTGCGTTTCGGCCGTAAGCGCTTGCGAAATAACTTCTTTTTTTTCGCACCGTACCTACTCGCTACTGTATTATCGGTGATGTTATACGCGGCACGAAGCGTGTTATGGCATACATATTTATGATTTGCGAAACCAGAAATGTTCGCTTCTGATTTTTGTGCACATAGTACACCTACCATATGACGCTCGGTATAACTCATTGATCTGACACGTGAGTTATCGATAGACGGCTATTGCATAAGTATCGTAAAATGTAAATGATAATATCTTATTTTTGTGCACATGGTACACTATATGACGCTCGATATAACTCTGTGATCTAACACGTGAGTTATTGATTTATAGCTATTCCATCAGTGTCCTAATATGTATATAATAATATCTAATTTATGTTCACATGATACACCTACTGTACGACGCTCGATATAACTCATTGATCCAACGCGCGGGTTATTGATAGACGGCTATTGTATAAGCGCCGTAAAATGTATATGGTAATATTTAATTAGAATTTGTGCCAGTACATTAAGAATATAATAAGCTTAAGTGATACGATTAATATCGTGAATTCTAGGAAGTGTACAATATTATTATTAAAGATTTTCCTTAAAGAGATTAGTATTTATGTAATGCCAATTAAAAGTAAGATCATACTATGGCGACATGGTCTGAGATAATTTACTATTATTAGAAAATGATAAATAGGAGCACGTTGTCAGGTCTAGGCTAGAGATATGTTGTAATCGACACTCTGCCTAGCCCATAAAGAACTACGTGACGTGATGATATAATAGTAATGTATTTATTTATTCTTTTCTACACGATGTCATGATTAGCATATAAAAAGTGGACACAATACTAGCAGCATTTACGTCGAGTCTACTAATGGAATTGGCAGCAAAGCATTAATGACGACATTAAAGAAGTAAATGGCAGTAATGACCGCAATAAAGTCTCTATTGTATTGTAGAATGTAACAAACGTCTTTCTTGTACAAGGTGTATTAGACCACTAACAAAATGAGCTATATGAATTTTGTCGTGTGTTAAAAGGTCGTACTGGGAGAAAATATATAAAAAGAAACATTGGGTTTAATAACTACTAACTCCATGGGACGTAAACGTTACTGGTGAAACGTGGGACTGTACTACACTCCTCTGCCTACCCCTTCGGGTACTACAGGCGTAATGTTACGGGTTCAATAACAATGATTGATATCTGTGTGTAAATAAATAATTAATGGAATAAATTCACCGGTGATATTTCATAAACTTATATCACACATGCCTCGACGTAATGCCGATCTACGTATGAGTTACGAGTCCACAATGAGTTTCTAATAATCGGTTCGCATGCCGCAACAGAGCGGTGAGTTTGTCGCGAGGCAACGTTTAAAACAATTAACCACGTCGTGGAGGAGGCGTGTGTTTGATTAGCTTTAAGGTTGTCACAAACAGATCTATAATATATATCGATGTATTGTGTCATTTTGTGTGGGACGTAAACGCAACTGGTCAAGCGTGGGAGTGTACAGCACTCTGCTTACCCCGTCGGGGATTACAGGCATGATGTATCGACAAGATACTGTGTTATTATAATGTAAATCGTAGCAAACGACTTTTGTAGAAAAGCTATAATGTATTTCTTTGCGGTCATTATCTGAACAATATGTCTTGCTATCTAGAGATATGGTCTGGTTATGTATATTTGTTTACATATTGTCACGAGTTATGTACATATTGTAGGTACTTACATGTGTAGTCCCTCGAGCGTTGCTATAGGAAATACATATATTGGAATATATTGTAATACGTAACATCACACCTTGAAGAGATAGGCAGAGCAGTTTAGTATACTCCCACGTTTCATCAGTTACATATACGTCCCACTGTGTTGATAGGTGGTGACCCTATTGTCATGCACCGGAAACAAATCCGGACTTCCAACTACTAATAGTAATTTAAAGATAGAAAAATCAAATAGCACTTGACCCGGCGATCGAACCGAAAACCTCTCAATCGGTAGTCGATTTTGTAACCATTCGACCAACGAAAGCAATCAACGAATATATTGTAATGTACGACTTGTTATATTTTAATACATTATAGCTCTGTCTGTGCCTACGATTATACATATTAAGTATTATGCAGTGCGTCATGTGACAATCGTAATGTGGACACAATTATGTAAAGTAACAATCCAATTAGCCACGAGGCCGCAAAAACCACAAAAGTATTTCACACGTCCGTGTGTCACGGCACTGTAATGTGTGGTTTGCGCAGTACTGGGTGCGCAGTGGTTAGTCACCTGACGCTGCCTTGGGGGTAGTGGATTCGATAACTTGCGATTAGGTGGTCGTGTGAAGATGTCCCGAGATATTACTAAATTGTTATTAATCATTTTGATAGAGCGCTATTTGAAAATTCCCAACGCAGTAGATCGGAGAGCGACAGCGGTACTATGATGTGAATCGATACCAATTAAACATAGTAATGTGATGTGTATATAATAACGATTAGTAGAATTATTTTTTGTATATAAACGTGACTAGTTTTTATTCAAGGTCGCCACTAAATAAATAATTGCATAGGTTCTTCGACCGCGCACGCCTATTAAACTGTTACGTTCTCGCGTGTGAGGGGATAAAGTTATGTTTTGCTTAGACCAAAATATATATTAACCAATTATTACTATTAGCAAAGTACTAAAAAAAGCAAAAAAACTAATAAAGAGACTGTTTCCACCGCATCTGTGAATAACTTCTTGCGAGTGGAATGGTAAAATGTATGACGTCGCATACGCTGACACATACGAGCGCAACGATAGAACTTGTGATGTCACATACGCTGTGACATTCGAGTGCAAGGGGTTAAGAATATATCTATATTATTAGTGTATTAAAAAAAATTAAGATGGTTTTGAAATTGATTGTCCGAACGTTTGAAATTATTTATCAAAATAAACAAATTAATAAAATTGACTTTATTTCAAAATTGTTGCTTTCTGGAATTACATATAAGGTTACCTTGTTAAAATTTACAACTTAGATTTAGGACTACATTATAGATTCAAATCTAGAATGTAGTATCAAAGTGTAACTCTTAAGTGTACCTTCATGACGACGTTTCGTAACACGTGCAGCAACAAATTCGTGGTAAACTAAGCAACCCGAGACACGAGACCCGGCGACAGTCGCAGTGGGAGTTCCCACGGAACGTCACGAATTTGAGCACAACAATGCTATTCGAGTCTGACCTTAACTTTTTTTCTTATTTGTTTATAATTCGGTAGGAATATATAATGACAGCTATGAATATCTGGCACGTCAGTTCTCTAGTTATATTTGGATTATTTCGCACTTAGTGCTATCTGCCTTCCCTTTTAAGGAGCTCGCGTGGTGGTGAAATAATTATAGTAATATATGTCTAGTAATAATAAAGTATGTTTAAAATTTGTAGAGTACTTACCTAACTAACACTGCTCCACTGCTGGACATAGGCCTCCCCCAATGAGCGCCATCGCCGAGTCAGAATGTGTTTCTCTAAATAATTTTACATATGACAGCCTGCTCTCATAACAGTGAAGACTTAAGCTCTGAAGTATTATCTGTTCACTAATTTGTTTTTATTTATTTTCAGGTAAGCATATCTGATTTCTGCATATTTGGTGTCAGGGTAAGCTGCATTATTAGTCGCTAAATTTTAATATGACACATCTAGCAGCTAACGTTCAATTGCATTTAATATACGTTCGCTTAGAATTTGTTTTAGTGGCGACGAATATTTTTAATTTTCTAGAAGGTACCTACTAATATGGTACATGGCTAATATGAGTATTTTTCAGAGAAAAAAATATTAGAACTTGGGTTAAGATTTGCTTTTAACTTTGGAACGCATTAATCTGTCACGGTAGGATAAGGGTATTCCCCGCGATCGCACGAGAACTGCAGCTAGGCACCGCACTGCTGCAGAATGTATAGCCCGTTTATTAATATATTTAACTATATAGCGGATCGTTAGTTTTTGAAAATACTTCTGTAGGTACTACATTCCTCTGCCTACCCCTTCGGGGATCACAGGCGTGATGTTACTTGTTTGTCGGTAACTCGATCAGTGCAGTAATTATTCTCTGTGATCGTTGTCCAGTTATACAATGCAGAAGAACTATTTCCCACGTAGCTGAAAAATCAATCACAGCAAGATTAAGGTGAGATAGTCATTATATTATTTATAATGGCCAATAACTACCTACGACAATATAATATTATAGGTACATGGAAGTGAAACAGGTTCGCATATATATTTACGTCATAGTGTGCTATTTTTTTCGTTACTCCATATACGGTGGTTTTACGCTGGAGAAATATTTCAATGACTAATGTGTTTTAATTGCAAGATGTTTATACCGTTGTAGGTTATTACAGTATCGTGGGATTTACTCATATTATTGTGTTATTATATTATTATTTACCATCGTGCGAGGTCCCTTACAGGGTAGTGAGAAAGAACCGAGTAGGTACTAAATATGTTAATTCTTATAGATCTAACGTCCTTCTATATTTATCACTTATATTGTTATCTACCGTCACGCTAGGTCTCTTACAGGGCTGGGTAAAGCACCGACTACAAATAATCTCTGTTCTTGCAGACTTCACGCGCTTTTATACGCGTTCTTTTCTTACATGCTCGCAAGTTTCGGATACTTCTGATTTGTAATATGTATTAGTACATTGGTAACTCCTCATTTAGTGTTGAAGCGTAACCAATATTAGCGAAAATAACACGTGTGTGTGTGTGTGCGTGTGCTATTAGCGAATGTAAGACGCGATTGTGGGCGTATGTATGTGTTACTGTGTGCGTGTGCGTCGTATGTTTATTTAACACGTGTTAGTAAAAAGCGAGAGTCCATTTACGCTCGCAACATCGTCCACGTCACGTGTCACTACACTACCCCGGCCACAATACCGGTGTATTATATTGAAACGTAGTGATCCGTTCAAATGAAATTTCATGTCATATTCCGCTAGAAATGAATCAATAATGCTTTGTTGTCATATGTTTTCTGAACTGCTCAACTGTGATGCCTTAACGCGTAATATGTAATGTATAGTGTTATAAATGTCTACATTTGTACTAAAAGATTCAAGTACAATGTCCTACTTTTAATTTTTTAACGCATTTGTAACATTAAAACTACATCAGTAATAAACTCCAATCTACATATAAAAATAGAGAACTAGAGACATTTATAGAGAAATCAGTCGGCAACCCTATGAGAGCGCGAAAGGCGACCGTTTAAGCAAAGCAGGCCACTGGGCAAAGAGAATCTCGGCCGAAGTAGGTTGCAACGAGAGCCGATTACCCACTTATAACAATCGAACTCCGAACAGTGCGCTCGAGCCGCAACGGAACGCCCGTAGGCGGCCCGCGAACCGCTGAACTTTCGACAGTATTTAGAACTAGATCAGCTGTTTAGCCTTTGTCTTGATCTATATTCTCTTAACGTATTTAACTCGTACATTGAACTTTGTCACATTGATGGCTGTTTTAAGGCTATTGGAGGTATATTTAAAATGTTTTGTTTTTTTTAGAATTTGCATTTTTGATATCTAGAAGTAGGTACTTACATGGACATTATTCTCGCATTGACTCCGCAGTCCATATGTATTTTGTGTCTATATGTTCAGTTTATATCAGTTATGGTCTATATGCTCGCTCTGTAATAGTAATAATAGTTATTTATTACTCTTGTCATATAACAATATGCCAACACTAGAAAATTAAGCCAGCGAAGCAGAAATCATTCACAATTAAAGTAATTTCTTCGCCGTTCTGTATGTACGATTCATAAGCATTTAGTTAAAGTATTATTATTATTTCAAAAACGTTTAGTTTCACGCAAAATTGTTCGAGTTATATTTTTTTATATAAGTAGTCGATTAAAAGCTTTCTGTGCAATCACGATAATCGTTTAATAAAAGCTCCTAACGAACGAGCATCACAAGTAAGTAGTTATTAGTAAATTTTGAAAGCAATGAGAGCTTTTCGACATCACGAGACCGTCTCAAACGGACCCTCACCGTTTATATTTCTAATTAAATCCTCGCTTTCACTGAGGAGAAAAGCACGGATCCGGTCGGTCGCCATAGATACCAGCGCTTTTACTACGGCCAGGATGTTTGTCATGATACATTTACGATCCCCTTTTCAATCGTAGGTATATATTTTTTTATTTTTTTTATATGCCATATAAGTTACCAGGTCACCTGCTGGTAAGTGGTCACCGTCGCCTATGGACATTTGCAACCCCGGGGAGTAGCCAATGCTTTGCCGGCATTAAAGGATATTTGAATAATAAAATAAAGCGATCCATTTAGCATACCACTGTTGGAATATGGATCTCCTCACATATTGAGAGGGTTAAGACCACAGTCTGCCACGCCGCCAAGTGCGGGTTGGTAGACTTCACGCACCTTAGAATTTTTTTTTTATAAATTCTAACGTGTGCAGGCTTCTTCGCGATAACTTTCCTCAGATTTGAAATCTTATTATGAATTTTCACAATAAGATTTCAACGTTGTTCGGTTATGAATTTTCTAAAATATTCGCTTCTAAAACAATTTATGCTTTAATGACTACGTATAATAAAAATTAATTAGTGGAAAGAACTTGTAACACATCGCTTCAAAACGCATACAGCGACGCGACCTTCGGTGATGAAGAGGCGACGAATTCAGACAGAGAGAAGAGATAATCAAATTTTGCGGTTGTAGTTCAAAATACGTAGCATGAGATGAATGAGCACCTCTCGTTCTCTGAACCCAGGGTTGATTGAGAGTTGACCAGACTCATTTGCTATAGGTAGACCCTCATATACCTTAATGTGAGGAGTTATACAAATATAGACAGGGTTGAGAGTATCTTCAGTTGAAATTAAGGATTTACTTGTTGGATACTTGTCATAAATATACAAATTATTATATGTAGGTATGTATGTACAGATGTACAGATAGGCGTAAGCAAATATTACAAAAATAATATTAGGTTTAATAATTATACATATCCAATAGTCGAGTGGTTGCAAGCACGACTGCCGATCGGAAGGTCCTGGGTTTAAATCCCGAGTCGGGTACTATTGGATTTTTCTAATTTAGAATCTGTAGTAGTGACTCGGCGTCTGGAATTGTGCCCGGTGTATGGCAAAAGGCTCACCACCTATTCCATGGGACGTAAACGTAATTGGTGAAACGTGAGAGTATAATACAGTCCTCTGCCTACCCCTTCGGGGGTTAAAAATGGATTTGAACCCAGCACACCCGGCATGAGAGGCTGAATTCTTAACCACTAGGCTAGCGCTGCTTCGGGGGTTACAGGCGTGATGTTACGTTTAATTTTTTTTTCAAATTCACCACTCTGTATTTCGCGTCATACATTAATATTCATATTAAGAACGTTTAATGTAAATTATTCTCGTATCTAATCATCATAAAACATATTTAACGAAGTACCTTGGTGAGTGGCCAAACGTTTATTAAATGCTAAGTCTAGAACGTTCGTTGCATGTCCGTATAGAAATTTACATTGCTCAGTTTAATAGTGATTTCTAGTTTCTAAATACGAGAGCGTAAGCTTTTCTGTATGTTTGTGGTTCGATTTATATTATCTCTGACAGCTACGTGCAACGTGACTGGGCTGTTGCACGCTTAGATAGTGGGAGTCGTGAGTTCGATCCCGTCTAATGCAACAAAAATAATATATTTATTTATTTATTCCTTATTGTTGTTAATAAGGTCGGACTTAATGTCAATTGACAATTTCTACCGCTCAACCCAGATGATAATGAAGAGTTGTGGTAGGCACTAAATTACTTTAATTTAAAAACAACAAATAAAATTAGAATAATATGTAGGTACTATAATTAAATTCGCAAACAACTGCCAATTGTACACTACTATTTGTAAAGATACTATTTTTTTTTATTTGAGGTGTTTAATAATTAAAAATCCATCTTAGCGACATTCCGTATCCATAATTTTTTAAACACGTATTTGTCCAAATATTCATAGAAAACAGAATTATAAAGTCAGCGGTCAAGGAAAACATTGTAAGAAAACCCGCACGTTAACCGTTTTCCAGAATGTTCTATAAAGTTTGTGAAATGGTACTAGAGCCTATTATGTCAGCATGACCGACTGTGACCTTAATCTTATTATTTTCAGAGGATACACATGTCCATCAGTGGAAAGACAAAAAGAGTTGACGATTTTGATACATGTATGCACAAATTCTAATAAAAAAAAAATAGAAATCTTTATATAAATACACGCTCCGCAATGCCTTCGCACTGAAACGCTGTATTTCGACGTGTGTATGTCGTAACGCGACATAGCACAGATTGTTTGCCGTTTGGCTAATAGCGTACCAACCTGCAAAGACAACATTACACAGTTCGATTATGTTGCCTAACACACTAAAGTATGTACGTCCACTGTCATGCTATTATTAACTGGCACGGTGCAATCGTATTTCGGCGTTATGTTCTATTCACACTCTCACTGAATTTAGCTTCACTGATGTATGTAGTTAGGACTGAAGTCCGGCATTAAACATGGGTGATTCGTGTTATGGATGGCCAATGGGCGTGTTCTGATGGTTCGGTCACGTAAGTTGCATGGTAGATTAAACATTGGCCAAACCTATATTGACCGATTAGGCAAGATATTAGCCGATGTATAAGGTGCTAAAACTGGCGTGCGTGTATGAAGAGTGATATATGCAGAAGATGCTGTTCAGCTCTGTAACGACTCGATGGCACTCATTGCTCTGTTCTTCCTTAATGATAATAATAAGTCTTATTTTGTATGGAAGAGCTGTACGTTTGTGTCGAATTTAACGGGAAATTGGGGGATTTATACAATTTGTTGTACAAGCAGTGGTAGCCTAGTGGTTAAGAATTCAGCCTCTCATTCCGGAGGTCCTGGGTTCAAATCCATGGCGCGCA
>DWME01004375.1:0-16447 GCA_018244795.1 Parelbella ahira ahira
ACTGTACAGACCTGGTAAGCATTGTATAGCATGCAAATTACTTAATAGTACTGTGAAACTACCCAGCAGAGGCCAATATTTGATATGGGGAAATCAGAAGATGAGTAAGTCACTTTATGAGTCATAGTTTCCTAGTACTATTAAGTAATTTGCATGCTATACAATGCTTACCAGGTCTGTACAGTTGACATATCATTGCACAAACTTATATCTTTGTTGTATATATGAACAAAAAGTTGGAAAAAAGAAATAAATCCATTAATCCATTAACATGTAATATTATTGTTAAATATATGTGGGAAATTGAAAATTTATTTCTAAAAATGTCATTATAATAGAAATTGGGTTGAAATCCATGGTGTGCACCTCTTTACAAAAAGTGTTTTAAATTTAAATGTCACTTGCTAACGATGAAGGAAAACGAGGAAACTTGCATACTTTATAATTTACAAAAAAAAAAATTAAGGTATGTAAAGTCTGCCAACCCACACTTGGCCAGCAGGGCAAACTATGGCTTTAACCCTCTCAATATGAGAGGAGACCCATATTCCAACAGTGGAATGACAAATGGGTTGATTATTATTTATATTATTATTTATCATAATATGAAATTAGTCAAACTTATAAAATAATTTAATTTCCATAGGCTGAACTTGTTAATAGACGGACGTCTAAGGCATTTGATACATCATGAGCACACCTCGGTTAATATAAAGGATGATCCATTATTAACAAATACATTTAGTATTCATGAACCAATTACTATTCCCGACATAAAAGAACCAACATCATATGTTCATGATCAAGACAAGTACTGCATGGACAAGGTAAACTGAATTATAATGATTTCTAATCAATTTTCTATCAACTACTATTATTGTATGTAATGCCCTAGCCAAATATGTGAGCCACTTGTAACACTATGGACTCAAAAGTCCTCAAACTCGGATGGTTTTCGAAAGTCATGAATGTAGAAGACGTAAGTCAGGTCTGTAGGGATCGAGATATCTGACACTTGATAGTGCGAAATATCAGATATAACTTTTTAAGTGGAATATCATCAACACAAATTCGACATAGACAGTATGTACATAGAAGGAACTATTAACTCTTAAAACTAAGGATAAATAAGCTTTTTCTAAACATGCAAGGTCCATATCAGGATGTACCTGGACATTTCATAAGGCAAGGTTGAGATTATCATGTTATAACAAATAAAAGAAATGAAACTGCAACTATATATTTGTTCCACAAACATAGTATGATGCTAGCTTCATATGCCCATATCTCCAAATATTACCCAGTGTGAATGACAGTTAAATGTAAGGAAGAAAATTCTCTTCTAACAAAGCAAATCTTTAAATGAAATACTAGAAATTTAGACCATACTGATATTGAGCATGAACCCTCTAAATATCCATACTTTTTCTCATTTCCAGATTCTCATATCAAGTACCAACACAGTCGGTGAATATGCACTTGTGTGTGTGCCAGAAGTAAAGATAAACTGGAAAGACACTGGCTTCCTAATGAAAAAGATTTTAAACCCCTTATTTCATGCAATCGCGATGATTCTCTTTTTGCTCATAGCAATAATTTACTTCGTTTTGCCGACGTTACGGGACTTGGCCGGGAATATTATAACAACTATAAATGTATGTTTAATAATCAGCCAAGCTGCAGACTTGGTCAGGATATTTACAGAGTTCAGTAATCATGTCAGTTTTATGATTACAGGTGTGTACTTGTAAATAAAATACTCACAAGTCTAACTTTTTTTAAAAATTACAACTCATATGTCTGTTTGTTTGATTTTTTATTTAAAGTAATGCCTGATACATTTATCCATTTTTGTTTTTTTTAAGGTGACAACTGATATATTGTTTATCTGTTTTTGTTACAGATATAATTTTATATATAAGCTTATTAGGTGCTTTCTTCTGGCTGAACAGTTTTGGGTTCTACATCTGGAAGACATTCAAGTAAGCTTCAAATGGATAAACTTTGATCAAGTGACAAATATTCTTAGGAATAATAATGATATTAATTTGTGCAGGTCGAGGAATGTCTTTCTAAGGGTAACAGATGTTAGGAAGTACTGCTATTACTCCAGCGTGGTCTGGTCAAGTGTCATTATTATGGCAGCTATGGCAATATGTGCACATTTTTTATTGGACACTGGGACAAATCCTTACCGAAAGACAAGAACACAGTTTTCGTCATCTATTCTTATTGATGATGTCGAACAAGAAACTATTGGTAAGATTCGATATAAGAACATATATTTCCATATATGAGCATATTAGGGATGCTTAGAAACATTTGAAAACTGCGCAAATCTTAATTTTGTGGACATGCCTTATTTATAAATATGATATTAATCCAAAATTACTTTTCAGGATGGTTAGGAATTGCTATTTTTTTCACACCAGTCGCCTTCACAATTCTCTTTAATCTGTTCTTCTATATAACAACATTAAATGTTATAAAGAGAATAAATATTTATGGAAGAATCCACTACAAGCTGAAAGGATGGTATGTAACTTTAATGTCACCATAAAGTGTTTTTTAAGCTAAAAACTCATTCAAGATCTTATACAACAGAGAAATGAAAAATTTGCTGTGCCTATAGAATTACACATTCCTAAAACCAAATATGAAAACTAGTCTGGTCAGAGCTAAGACATAGGAGTGTCTACAACTATATAGAAATTAACACAACATAATGACAACAATGCCTATACTATCATAGGTGTTTTGAAATATTAGTAGTGAAAACATCAGTTTTGCTTGATATCAGTTATATGTATTTGTGTAAATGTGTGTCTGCATATGGTATGTGTGAGTAAAGACCACTTAAACACACATGGCATACATGGAAATTTATTGTGTATTTACACTCATTCGATGGATTTAGCATTATATTTAACATTATTGCTCTGAAATCTACTTGTCTGTTCTATGTTGTGTAACAGAGCATTTTTTGTTTTCAGTTTTGATTTATTCCTCCAAATGTTTCTCATAATGACCTCTGCATGGTTATTTCTGCTGCTCTCATGGCTGAACTTCGATGGACTGATATATGCACATATTGTTGTTAACTTATTGCAAGCAATTCTCATGTTCTATGTTTGTGTGGCGAGACAGTCCCATGTCACATTTCTGTTAAGGAAAAGTTGTTGCTATGCTGAACCTGTGCCCACGGGTGAGTGGGGAGATGAGATGACACATATGAACGGTGGTAACTACTGATATTATAGTGTATACTCTAAAACCAAATCTATAGTAGAATCTCGCACACAATCTGACAAAGTTGAGAAAATTAATTAATAAATAATAATAAAAAGTAGGTTGTATGCACTAGTTGCTCTCACATTGTTATATGGAATGTAGGCGTTTATTGTATGAAAATTACCTGTGATTTATACTACCCTAATCTTTCTCAAAAATTGTGCCTTAAATGATGAATGATTCCAGATCTAAATTGTTATTAAATAATGGATCTTTTGTGGATGGTGTATGATACAAGAGACAGCAATCATGACAATGTACTGATACATGCTACATATCAAATATCACACCTGTGATTGAATATCGAGTGCTCATTAAAGATACTTAATTTTTATTATGAATTACGATCGAATTTGGACCAAAAGTATTATGAATAATCTAATCTAAATGTACTAATATTGATATATATATATACTTTAATTTATTCTAACACTCCCCGTACATAGTTATAAATGAATGTCATGTTTTTTTTTAATACTAAGCGCACGATAAACTAACAATTACGAGTAAAAAGACTGCAGTTCTAAAATATAACCATTTGAGCTAGGCTGTGTCCGTCCAATGAGTAACTTTAAAAAAATAAATCAATTTAAATAATTTTTGGCAGTTAAATATTTGGCAGTTTAAAAGTAGAACAATAAGTGTTATATTGTTAATAATGTTGTGATGCTCCCTTCTAGCACAGTATATTCAAAATGAGCTTCAACACTTAAAACTAATTTTTAATTTGTACAATGAATTTAATTTTTTTTTTTTCAAATAATAATGGAGATTTTAAACAATAATTTTCGCATTTAAGTGTACACTTTGTAAACATTTATTTCAATAAAGTATTTTATTGAGACTTTCGAGAATTTGTTTGTCTCTCATTACCTATCCTGTATCTATATCGAACAACGGTAAAATGTATATAACATTTGAATTAGAGTTCCATATAAATGTATTGGGTTATCACTAACGATAATTTCGATGTGAGTTGGACAGTTCGAAGTTTTGTAAAATGTTTCCTTGAAAAACCTAAAAGTTACACTAAAGTCCACTCACCTGGTAGAACAGTTGACCTTCTTCTCTGCGCGTGAGCGGCGCTAACTGGCAGCGCACGACGAGGTGGCAGTCGTCCATCACAGTGTTGAAGAACCGCCTTGTGGGCAACAGCGCCTCCAGGTCTATCATCAGCTCCAGGAAACGTTCGCAGTATCTGAAATAATGCATACATCTAGCTGTCGACAACACTATATAAGACGAAGATGCTGCCACCTGTTAAATATTAATAGTGGCGCTAGTCAAAACAAAAGACACTCAAGTGAACATGCCAGCTTTATATAAACTACGATTCGCGTGATCATATAGAACGAAAGTCTGCCATATCATACAGTTAACAAAAATGTAGATAAACTTTTTAATCACAGTCAACCCAGATCTACTGAACGTCAACGAAAATCTGGTGCTGCTACACTAAATACAATATTCCAACGAAATCTCCAGCTGTATATACTTAACGCTACTTATGTCAGCATTTATAAATACAAAATGACTCATTGGCACGTTTAATAAAATAAAACGGTAAAGCAATATTTATGCCAGAATCTCAAAATGTAAAGTGTTAGTGAGTGTCATTTACATGACATAATTGAAGTTTATACAAAAAAAAAATAAGAAAATGTTTAATGACATGCAGAGATTAAATATTAAATCAGTACCTGATTGAGTTGGACTCGACGTCCCCGGTTTCCGGAATGCTCTCAAGGATTCGCATGAACTTAACCATGAGTTTTTGCAAATAACGACGTTCCCAATTGAGCTTAGGCAACAATTCAGGTTTATCTTTCTTCTGTATCGCGCGCCAATATTTCCGCCATTTTGGAACATTTTTGAATTCTTGATTTCTTCTTCCTAACAAATAGACGAGAAAACATTTTAAATGTTTACTGTTCTGTGATATAAATCTAATTATCTAATCTAATTATTCCAAATAGGAATTGGTAAACTTGGCAGTAGTATATCATTATTATTTATAGTCCCCGGCAAAGTTAGAATCTGTGTTCTACGAGTCCCAAGTCGCATGACCAGCATAGTAATTTTCGATAAAACCACCTTTGATGCGGCCTATGTCCAGCAGTGAACTGAGACAGACTGATGATGATTGTTTATAGACACAATATTCAGTACCACAACTAAAACCCTTTTTGATTAATGCTACTGGGTATATCCATCAAGCTGACACCGCAGTCATTGCATATTGGCAGGATTCTTCTCTAGAATTAAAAAAAACTCTAGTAATACAAAGAGAACGAACCTTCCTGCAGACTAATCCACATGCTGAGCGACACGAGCCGCTTGACCTGGTCGCGGCAAAGCTGCACCTCCATGCTGCCGAAGCAGTGGTTGAGAAACACCAGCAGCGCGGTCTGCTCGCGCATGTTGCGCTTCTCGTCATCGTCAGCGATACTTGCCAGCAACACCTGCTCGAAAAATGCTGGAAACTGCTCTGGTTTCTTCAGGAACGCCTGAAAAAATTAATTATAATGTTTAAATTTAACTGTGTAACATTATTTTTATTTACGGACATATATTTCGCTTCCAAAATTCTGGAAATCCATAGGTAAAGTCCTATGTGGTGCTAATTATTTATCAAACACATAAAATTACTCAAACATCCAATATCTTTTTTATTTATGATAGTGAGTTACTACTTTATATTGAATGACGTATTTATTCATATTTGAGGGAATATTTTAAACATTTACAATCATAATCATATACATATTCACATCATGTCCCTTACAGGGAAGGCAATGGATATTTTTACAAAGTACAACATGTTAAAACTAATCCGACCTGCCAAGCCGGTACTCGTTCCCTAAACTTCTCATTGATCATGACTATGATAGACATCATGTGCGCGTGTGTGGCTGTGTTTGCATCATAGTGTGGCCACAGGTAGTTCTCCAGGTACTGAGAGAACTCAAGCATCATTATCCGACGGACAGCAAAACTGAAAAACATTAGTATAATTTTAATATTACCACACTAGGTAATGTATGGGGCAGGGTGCAAGCGCTGAGAACTATAAATCTCTATCATTACAGGCCATATGTGCATGTTCTGCATGCATCACTCATTTCATACATAGAATATTATATTGTTGTGCCAGGTCACTTTATAAGTGGCACTTTATAACGCTACACAGGGATCAGAGGGTGTAACTCTATCCTTGATCCCTGAAATGCTTCTTCTACCTTCACTACCCTGTTCACACATACAGCGATTTCATATATAATAATTTAGTTCAACTCACAGACAGCCATCTGATACCAAAGTAGGCAGAGCCTGCGTTATGGTAACCAGAAAGCTGATAAGCTATGTCTATAGATAATTATATAGACACATAGATAAATAATTTTTCAACCAGACACCAAACAACTAAACACTTGTGTTCATTACACAAATTGTTGTTCAGAGTGCTATTTAAATTAATGAATGTGTGGTACATAAGAACTGCGAGATTTTAGGATTTCCCATATGGGTTTTACAAAGTATTTTATTTACTTTAAAATCTCATATGTAAAAAATTTCTTTATAATCAATTGACAAAGCTGCTCACATAATCCATTTTGATATACATAGTTTGACTCCTTTCAGCGGGAATGTGAAGTTAATGAAAAGGTTTATATATATTTATTTTATTATTTTGTTATTTTGTACATCAACGAAAATACATCTGTGACATCAATTAGAAATCATTAAGAAACATATTTAATTAATAAAACATAACTATGAAAATTAGCTCACTCTACAGAACTGACTTGTAATAAAAAAAGGGCAATAGCATGGGATTACATATAAATGTCACAGACCCAACCAAGAAAAGTTCAGAAATTAAATTCAATATTGTTCTTGAATATTTATATGGTAAAAAAAATATTAAAATTTATAGTATATGTACTCAATATAAATAAATTATATTCAATGCTATAAAAATAATCATAACATAATTATTTGAGCATAAATTTTATTTAAAACACCACATTCATTTGAATCCAGTACATTCAAATAGCACCTGGTGAATTTCGAAAAAAATAAATGGGTCATTGCACTCAATCTATTAGGCTGTTGACCCTGAATTGTTCATTTGTTAATTTCACTGTGGCTTAGATGGAAAAATGGTTAAATTTTTGAATTGAAAAATCAATAAAAAGTATTGAATGTATACCTGGATCCAATAATTTCAGCGAGATATATAGACTCAACAATAGCAGCATCATAAGGTAGGTGCTTTTTGGATTGTGGCGACCAGTACTGGCTCGCAAGCTGAAATAAATGCAACCATGTGGATTAAATTCAATATAACAAGTTATCTAGATTTGTGTTACCGTTTCTTATATAAATACTAGTTGGCTACCCATTTTATGTATAAATATTACACAGATTCCTTACAGTCATCATATTATTACAATTTTTGTATACATTACGGCAAACTCAAGTTTTTGTTAGATATGTATTCATGAATGACAACAGAGTTTCAATATATCAATTAAGGAGTTTAATAAGCGATTAGCTGTTGCGGAAAAAACAATAGACATGATAATTAAATTTATTATATTATTTTCTTGTCCCAGTCAAATACTACTGGTTTGATACAGTTGATGTTTGAATAAATAATAATGAAATATCACACCTGTACTCCTCTAAAGGGGTAGGAAAAATTATGTGTATGGTTGTTCTCTGTTTCACCCACTGTCATATGTCATACAGAACAATAACAATGTTTACATTGTATTTTTTCAAATTCTAAAGTTATTCCGAAGAAACATTGCCTAACTGCATAACAAACTACTTTTAAGAAAATTTAACAAATTAAATATAATATTGATTGAGTGACATAAAAACCTATGTTTTCAAATTAAAATCCTACTTATTTAATGAATATCAATTCCAGCTCTTTCAGCATTAGATCCTAAGCCTCATGTACAAATATGAGCTTTTTCTACTTATAAGGCAATAAAGTCGAATTTGACATGTAACAATATTGTAAATCTTTATCATTCTTTTAAAATTATTAGATATTTTTTTATTTAAAATTTTGCAATTGGATATGGATATTGCACACATAAATCAAATCTTAACAGAAGCCACTTTCCTTTAGGATATAGAAAAAGTAACGTGCATTAAAAATAAACACCACTAACAAATGGTTAGTTTCGAGTCGACGAAGGATAATTATTAACTTACAAGATGTTCTATTGAAATTATAAAAATAACATAGAGATTAGTTTTTAACAGCGTGGTCTTTTCAGGTATAGTTTCATGCGTTTCTACAAAAGTACCAACCAAATAGTTATCCTCCCAGTACTCAGAGGAGTTAATAAACATTGAGCAATAATACTCTTAACCTTACTTTTAAAACTTACCTGTGTTATCCTATCCGCGTTTATCTGAGACAGGGTAGGCAGAGGGATTTTTGGTTTATCGGCTGACGGCGCAGTTTCAGCCTTCATTATGAAATATTATTTAAAACTAATTTATACTAGAAATATTCGTACGCCGACTGTATCAACATCAACAAAACTCAGACAACAGGTGTCAAGTGTCGTCAATAGAATTGTCAATTAAAGCATTTTGACAATGTCAGTGAATATGTCACTTTTGTAACGTTCAGAAATTGAAATTATAACGTTTGTGGAAAAAGATATAAGTATTTTCTTGAAGGTATGCATGGACGTAAAAAACATTTATATTTATACATATATGCATGGACGTAAAAAACATTTTGTATCATCTACACTTAAAAACATTATTATTATAATACAATCAAATCTACATAGCGAAGATATGGTTGTATTTAACCAATATATCTTCCCTATATCCTAAGTAGCGGAAAAATTTTAATTTACCATAAAATTTTAGAAATCTCGTTAAACTTGTAATTCAGGATTAAAGTTAAATATCGAATGAATATGCGTGTTCTAAATTTGGGTATGCTAAAATCTATTGCTGATGTTTTTTTTTTACGTTGGTTGGATGTTTGTTTTACGGTATAACAAATAATTAACGCAAAATAATAAATGAAGCAAAAAGTACTACTTATTAAAAAGCAAAACTTTTTTAAAATGTTCTTATTAAAATCTTTTAAAACGAAAAGTATATTAATAAGGGGCTAATATTAATTACGCTACAAAATTTTTGTTTCAGATCAATACAAAAATGATGTTCGATCCTCCAGATTACCCTTACAAAGAATTGACAGACTCATTAAGAGAACATTACGGTCCCGACGATCTTTTATTTACAGAACCCAGTGTTATTAATACAGTATCAATGGATAAAGATCTTATAGAAGTAACAGAGCAAATTATATCTTCAGTTGAAAATGAATTGTCTTTCAACTCCAATCTAATGGGGAGATGCTTTAGTATTGAAAATACTTCACTTCTTGATGTCAGCTCTAACGAACAGGTCGCAGAATTATCTGTAGTGCAATCTGAAAACTTATTCAACTACGAATCTACTTTGCTGGACGAGAACACCGTTAACCAATTCTTATTACCCTTACAAGTGTCCTCTGATAACAAGAAGGTTGTTTGAAATATTTATTTACATTAAATACTTTCGTTGTTAATGCTATGAAATTTTCTAGAAAGTTATAAATGTTATAATACTTGAAAAACACATTATTTCTAGAAAGTTGTGACTTTTCAAGAAAAGATAATCGGATACTAAAACTTTTTTCTTATATTAAACATTATAGAAATGGAATCTTAGGTAGGAGTAAAAGAAAAATATGATAATGACCTTGTTAATGTAATCAATCCTCGAATTCCAGGAGTTAGAAAACAATGGGCCCGATTTATTAGCTTTACACTCGTGCGCCGTCTGTCACGAAATATTTACAACCGATGTCGACTTGCTCGACCATACTATATCTATCCACGCCTCTGATAATATAGCCGAGCAGAATCAGAATAATCTTCTCACGAATAATATCCAACAGATGCAAATCGCAGAAGGTGTGGAGTTTTCCTTAATAGTTAACAGTTTTCCTTCTATTTTATGGGCTTTAATAGTAGTTTTAATTTTTTAGTGTATCAAGTCTGGAGGATAGAGATATTCAGCACTCGGTGATATCTGCTTACTCCATTACTAATAATAATTAGTAGTTTTACATAATCGGTACGGGCTTACCCAAAACACGTGAAAAACGATTGTTTGCTTCAATCTGCACATGTAACGTGACAATAGCAGAGTTTATGTCTATATGTAACATCTCCAATATTACAGATATAACAACTAGATATTAACTTGGCACTTGCACTAGTATTAATTTCTACCACTCTCGTTGTCGACTCGTCAGTACCTCGATATTACGTCATCACACCAAGGTGCCTAGTCGCCTTCAGCGGGTTATAAATGCTATTAAATAAAAGAGGTTCCAGACTTGTAATCAGTGTTATTAATCAGTATTTAGGTCCAGGAAAAAAAATGGAATAAATGAACATCTCTATAAGAGTATTATAACAAAGCGCATAACGTGACAGTTCTGATATTTATGAATTTGAATTTTCAATCATACATACTGGTTCCAAGGAATATTAATGAAATAGAATGGATATTAACGAAACAAACTTCACATATATTTAACTAAAAAATTGGTAAGCCTGTAGAATATGTAGAGTTCTTTAACTTCCACAACAGTATTAGTTGGAGAAACTCTCGAGACTTTTTCTAAATACTGGTGTTTTCTTTACGCGTTCCATTACATTCCAGAACAAACGCTAAAAGGGTGTTACTGTTGCAGACGCCAATAATGGAGGCGAGTGCTTTGAATGCGAATGGCTGGTGTGCTGCCTGTGCGAGCGCGTTCTGTCGACTGCTCTGGAAACAGAGCCTACTGGTTAGTAGCTATGTCGACTATTATTAAAAATCTTGAAAGCTGTAGACGTTGAAATTTACGTGTGGACGAAATTACTTTTGCTTACAAAACAAGGGTATTTTTGTTGTGTGCCACCTTATAATAAGAATAGAAATTGCGAGGATTGATTCTACGCGTGTAATAAAAAATTAATAGTTTTTTGCAATTACCTTTTAAAATTTTTATGTCATATGCTTTATTCGAGCATAATATTATGCTATATTAAGGATATGTTCTATGTTTCAAAAACGATTATATGGAAAGGTTCTGTAATATCGTTCAGAATGAAAAATGCCAGATTATTTTTGAAATTTTTCCTTTTGCGTTAACTCACCGGAGCACAGGGAATGCATGATTTTATAATTTGAGTTATTTTCTAGTTTTTATTTTAACACACCCTCATTTTTGTTAATGCGCCTTATAATAAAACAACATATGTACTTGAATTCGTGTGAACAAAACCGGTAACAGAAGTCTAAGTTAGAAATTATTTTATAGAACAAATAACAAGGATATATTAAAGCAGAAATGGAAAAAAATAATCGGTTAAAAAAATCATACAAAAGTGACAATGACAAGCCGAGGACAAGGCGCGATGGCGCTCATTAGTGGGGCCTATGTCCAACAGTGGGCTGTGATAGGCAGATGATGATGTTAATGATGATGATGATGATGATAATGATAATAATAATGATGATGATAATGATGATGATGACGATGAAGTATTTATAGAAAAATATACGTGAGATAAATATCTTTTGCAGAACAACTGTGCTGCATCGACGAGCGAGGCAAGAGTAGCGTGACCTCCCGCAAGCTGAGCAGCATGTTTGTCTGCGACACCTGCAGCTACCTGTTCGCTGATGGAGAAGCACTGGACAGGCACAAGCTCACTTGCTTCGGCCAAGAGCAAAGTTCTACCAATCAATTGGTTAGTGGATGTAGTTGTTGTTTAAAATATTACACTGTTACTGAAACATTTGCTTTCTGCTCTACTTTTGTAATCTTATTAACCCCCGAAGCAAAAAGGTGGGTGTTATAAGTTTAACGTGCTGTCTTGTGTGAGTTGTGTCTGGCTGAGTGTCTAATAGGTCTGTGCATGTCTATATATGTATGTCTTTGTGTGACATGCGGAGAATGCGGTTTTTTTTGCAAGTTGACGTGATCGAGGTGGTTCTTAGCTATGATTTTCTCGTGTTAGTATTTTGTATCTTATTGTATTATTTGGGTTAGGCTGCAGTGAGAGCCTAGTGGTTTAGAATTCAGTTTTCCTCTCTCGTTCCCGATTTCCAGGATTCAAATTTTGGCGTGCAATTTTTTACAAAAAGAAATGCGTCTTAAAATTAAATACTACTTGAGGTGCAATTATATCTGGAAATAAATATAAATTAAATTTTTTCCAGTTTGTTCCTAACAAGGTAAACAATATACCAGAACTCCTGTCTCCTATTCCTTTCTTGTTTTTACTATTCACCCTTTCTTTTATATCCCGATGATAATTGGGTAGAATGTGAGTTACAATAAATATATTTTTTGATCATCCTGACCCAGCAGCCCGATCAACAACATAACGAAACCTATATATGCAGCACGTGCAACCTAGAATTTATATCCCAAGAAGAGATCAGAGCGCACAGTGCTGTTTGTCTGAAACCTACCCGTCGGCGCGCTTACACCCACAACAACAGCAGCAAGATGTGGAACTGTGGTTCCTGCAACCAACTCTTTACAACCGCCAGGTATGAAGACTAATAGTCATCACGATATTAATAAATGATACTTATAATATAGATTTTGCATGTGCCTAAACTGGATTTGATCTTCTACATTAGCAAGGTGTTATTTGCATCATCATTGTCTACTTATCCACACTTGGGCAACGTGGCAGATTATAACGTGACGACAAACCTTTATATTTTTATAGTAGACCCGTGTCATCGTGTGATGATATTGTTAATGATCATGTTATTAATGATGATGATGTTGATGATGATGATTCGCATGTTTATAGAGAATTGTACCGCCACAAGCGTGGCGAGGACCGCCCAGAGGGCGCTCCGATCTTGGCGTACATGTGTGAAGAATGTGACAAGGTGCTTGGAAGTGTCTGCGCTCTGCACACACACAAGAAGATGCACAAGATCACCAAACCAGTAAGTTATATTAGTTTTTTGATACAAGTATATTACTGCTGCTGAGAGAGCTGTGTGGGCCATAGATAATAGCTATATTATAAATGACTTTTACAAATTATTTATTTTGACACACATAATAATATATGTACCGACTTAACTTACATGTCTTTTTCCGGATGACTCGATGACTAGTTTCGGTCCTGTACTAAGTCCTTCCTGATTTCTTCATTTTGCAACACTCTTTTTAATAAATATCTTGGGACATTACTGCAGACCACCGCCTGATCCCAAAGTAGGAATAATACCTGTGCTATTGTAAACAAGCTGGTGAATGACATTATATACGTACCTAGATACTTTTTTTTACTTCCAGACACGAGAGTGTTACTACTAATAACTATGCTGGACGGAAACAAACCTACAACTTCCAGCTCAGCAGTCAAGTTTCTTATCATTGTACTAACAGAAAAGTAAATTATGTGTTAGCTGTAAATGAAAAATAAACATTAGTGGTAGCAAACATGTGAACTTAGACGACCTTATAAATCATATTCAAAGTTAACTGCCTCGATGGCAAAATAGTTGCAAGCGAGACTGCTGAACGAGAGGTACTAGGTTCGATCCCCGGCACAGATGTTATTGAATTTTTTAACTTAAAATCCCTCGTTTAGATTTGTTAATCAACCTCTATTCCACGGTGGGGCGCATAAAATAACACGTGAATCTTGGGAGTGTCCTATACTTTTTTACCTACCTCTCGTGTGATACACATGTCATGATATGTTCTGTTTTGAGTTCAGTAAGAAATTATGCTGTAGGCCTAGATGTTGGGTAGCGTTCGTCGGACACGTTGGGTGGGCGCAACAGTTTCTGTGTCAACTGCGAGTATCGTACCGGAAGTAGGTCAAGGCGCCGCGTTCCTGGCGGCTTCGCTTCGAGATTGTATTCATTATGAATTATTTTCTAACGTTGATGGGAAAATTATATATCATTTTTTGTGCATACATTGAGAAAGGTCGATGTACCGCAGTGGAACGAAAAAGGCTGATGTGATGATGTTGATGACGGCGCAGTTTAAAAGCGATTTTTGCACGTAACGTACATATTTGCCTAAATGCCTGTGTGTGACGTTCCAGGATATTTATTTATTCATCATCGTCAGCCAGTTTCTCTCCACAACTGAATATAGACCTCTCTAATAGCACTAACAATAACAAAGACAATAACATGTTCTTAGCAATTTTCTTTACGATATCTAGGGCGTTTATCTTCCTATAGGGATAGGCAGGGGAAGTTATTACTCTTACCTTTCTCCAGCCATGTTATATGTTCCATGGAATAGAGAGTAACCTTTCTATTCTTATTCTAAAGCTTCTGATTTTATCTGTTTATAAGATAAGCTAATCTATAACTTGGCCGCTGTGTCCAGGGCTACCCATGTCGCGTGTGCGGCCGCCGCTTCAACCAGTCGGGCCACCTCGCCATCCACATGCGCATGCACACGGGCGAGAGGCCCTACCCCTGCGACCTCTGCCCCAAGGCGTTTAAAGTCAAGGTAACATCTGCTTAGTACTATATTGTATTACAGAAATACGTATACTTATATATGCCTCGTTGGTCGAATGGTTGCAAGCGCGACTGCCGATCGGGTGGTCCTGGGTTCAAATCCCGGGTCGGGTGCGATTGGATTTTTCTAATTTAGAATTTCTAGTAGTGACTCGGGGTCTGGAATTGCGCCCGGTGTATAGCAGTAGGCTCACCACCTATTCCGTGGGACTTTAACGTAACTGGTAAAACGTGGGACTGTACTACACTCCTCTGCCTACCCCTTCGGGGATTACAGGCGTGATGTTACGTTTTTTTTAAAAACCTATATTATGAGACTCCGGAATACAACGTAAGTTATGGAATATAAAAATAAAATGAAATTTCTCATAGTGAAAACTCCGCATAACGTACTGTACAGAGCTTTTTGTACAGGATTTCCCCACGACGCAGAAAACAAAAAGTTATAGTTAAGTAATACCTTGACTTTAAACGAGATTGAAGGGCAAGGTCGCGGCGAGCGCCGTTGCTTAGTTTGGTTACATTATAAAAGTCCTTGTTTTATTAATAGCAAAATATTTTACTACGCTTTTGATTCCTCGTTTACGGTGCCGCTCGTGAGAATATTTGATTCGGTAACTCGTAATATAAATTGCGGAAGTGTAATTTGAATATTTTCAATTCGTATAAACTGATTCATCATCATCATGATCATCATCGTCATCATCAGGGTAGGCAAAGGAGTGTAGTACACTCCCACGTTTCACCACTTACGTTTAAGTCACATGGAATAGTCCCATCATTCCAGACTCCGAGTCACTACTAGAAATATTAAGTTAGAAAAGTCTAATTGCACTCGACGCGGGATTTGAACCCAGGACCTACCATCGGTAGTCACGCTTACAACCACTTAACCAACGAGGCAGTCATCAATTATTTTGACGGGTTTTTAAAAACCCGTCAAAATAATTCTTTCATTGGTAAGTCTTCCAGCGGGGCATTTGCTAAACGATGACGGTAACCACTGACCATCAGATGGGCCGTTTGCCTATTTGCCAGGCTCAATAGACAAAAATAAATTCGTTTTTATTGATGACACAACTCGGTTTTGGTGTCTTTTAAGGCCTTTATAGTATTAGTTCTAAATGGCAGTTTTTCATAAGAGTGCTGGATATCACCAACATCAGACTCCATCCAATCCTGAAAATGGGCCGTCCCTAATGAGCGTCATCGCGTTTTGTACTCACATAGCCCATCCAGCTTCTGTCTGCAGCCTTTCCCCGTTCAATATCCCATCTAGACGGAGACTCTCATTTTTAAATCCGTTGCTGGACATGGGTCTTGCTAAGGGGTTTTTGCCCATAACTCCCCAAGTTGAGTATGCGGGTTGGATATTGCAGAGCACAGCTTTTGCACCGCTGTCCGTCGGTGGCCAGGACATTTAAGGGTGCTAGGGCTGGCCGCGCGATACCGCGATCTACCAGCGCTAGTCTTAGCCGCCTCTTACACCAACCCTGATATCCTGGCATTGGGTCGGTGGACGGATTCTTTCTCCGTCCCGATACTG
>DWME01004376.1:0-16443 GCA_018244795.1 Parelbella ahira ahira
GCTCGCCGAACGATTCACGATAATTTACGAACACTTGAGTTTCGGCGCGGCTAAAAGGTTCGGCCATTCTTTGGCCGAAACTGAAAAAAAGGCCGGAACTCGATTTTTTGGCCGAAACTAGCCGAAACCCAAAGTGAAACCGATCTTTCGATAGGCCACTAATTTGTACTAAATACGAATATGAAAGAACACCTAATTAAATTTGGTATTTATTTATCTTCGACTCACTCATGTCTTGATGTGGTTGTAGGTATATTGCAAGTGTTCTACACCAATACAATTTATGCGTCAATTTATGACATACCTAACTTCATACTGAAATTGGCGCGAAACGGAATACTCGTGTACTTATTAACGAAAGCGTATTTTGCATTTCTTATAATATACATCTAAAACGCTCATATTCCCGCGTCTAAATGCAAATGGCCGCCGTAACAGGTCGTGAAAACTGTTACGAGTGCACGTGACGCAGCGATTACGGGTATTCGAAAAATTTCGCACATTTTGCGGACGTGACGGCGTTAGACACAAGATACTGCTAAATCTGTTTTATGTACTCCAATTCCTCATATTCATAGTTTACTTTCGAGCCTAATTTGGGATCAGATGGCCGTTTCAATAAACATAAAAATTAGATTTTTCCCAACACAAATGCTTTCTGTTTATTTGTAATTATTAAATATTAATCTGTAAAGAATACAAAGAGCCTAAATTATATCATATTATGCAACAGCTTATTTAAATGTCAATTAACAGAATTGCTAGTATTCTTGTATTCCAACTTGGTCCAGACAAGAATTTTGAACTTTGATACGGGATGTTCGTGAGGCCCAGTGAACGTTAATAAGATATTCAGCGTCACAGTTTAATCAAGTGCTGTATTTTACCTATATATGTAGATTAATCCATGTAAACAAAATATCTAAAAGCAGTTTGAAACCTTATTATTTCTCGTAAGTTCTGCTTAGAATGTAATACTTATTTGAATTAAAATATGTACAGCACAAGACGCTCAAGTCTGGCGCAAAATACAATCCTAGCTTTTATAAAAAAACAACATTTACATTAACACAAGATTTAAGGCAAAGATAACTTGATAAAATCTTGATCTAGGCTACAAAGTGTTTTAGCAGATTAAATGCTTTTCATTGTAGAGGACAAGACAAAAACTACATTAAAATTATTACAATTTAAAAGATTTTTATAGCGGTCGTAAAACTGAAGAGGTGTACAGAATTTTTACCTTTATAATATAGTTTTACTATGAGAAAATAGTGGTAAATAAACAGTGATCACGAGTGGTCATAGCCAGCAATGGTCACTTGTTACCAACCTTGAATAAGGCTGTAGGAACGCTGATGTCATTTAGTTCAGTTAGTACCTATCTATTGTTTACAAAACTAAAACTCTCAAGAAAATATCCAACCACCGCCAGCAACATGCGTCAAGGATGGAATATTTTTGCGTGAGCCATGTTTTAATTTGTAAAATTATGGGTAAGACTTAACCGTACAACTTCGTACGTTTTTCTTAAGAATCTACGAAGATGGCAGACTATGGATAACCAATGACTTTTTTCAGTGTTTGTCACCTTCAACGGTCCTCGAAACCTTCTGAAGCATCCGTAATTACTTTGATGCTGCGTGTCACCTCAGGCGATGGTGATCTTTGTCCTGATTTTCTTTACGCCCAAACACAGACCAAATATTTGTGCTGTAAAAAAACATATTTAACTTGGACGAGAACGAAACCAACGACACCCGGCCAAACGGTCGAGGTTACTAACCACGAAACCAACAGATCAGTGGTAACAAGTTTTACAAACGTTATACAAAACTTATAACATAATGTATGTATAAAAATTAACCTTCACATTGTTCCCCACTTCGTGAACACTACAATGTAAGGGTCGCTTTACAACATTGAAGGACTAACTTGAGACGAAGCTACTGAAACGAGCAAACTAACAAATGAAGTTCGACTTTGGACCAGACACTGCGTTCCATTTAGCAAAGCTCGTACTAGACCGTACTATTGTTCACTGGACATGAATAATAAAGCACGTTTTAACATATTATATTCCTTATCCAAAAACTTGAACTCTAAGTATGTCGCCTTATACATTTTCTGATTATGATTTCATTCATTTTTAGAACAAAAGAAAAATCTGCATCAGGACTTAACAGGCATGGGTACTTGAGTGATCGAACTTATTGACGTTTGACAACGATTGCCATTTAACCACTTCTCCAACGCAGAGCATATCATACATAATTTGCTCTAGGGGTACTATCCATGGTATAACTGTTATCTAGAAACAACCCCAGCCATATATTTCAGTCTGCCCTTAATCTGCTCAATAAATAAATTGTTATCTATTATTTATTTATTCACTCACTCGGTAATTCGTTCATTCACTCACTCATTCTATCATTTACTCATTCAAATATTCATACATTTACATATTGCAGTGAAAACTTTCACATAATATTTACATATTTTATAACTAAAGCGTTCAGAATGTATCTTTTGGCAATTCTGCGAAAGGTAGCATTACTTAAAACAATTTCACGAAATGTATTATAACAGTACGATTCAAGATTTCATGTACGAGTATATAAGATAATTATTTATTTTAATAACATCCAAATATTCCAAATTACACTTTTTAGGTTAAGAACAAAATTTGGTTCTGTAGAGAAAATTAAGCCTAATGTTGCCAGCTCTTTAAACGTTATTCTCGTTGAGGACGTTTCATTTGATACAATAGGTTGTGGTCAGTAGCTGGCTCACAACATTTAATTACCCAAACCAATTTGTATTCAGATGAGTTCATTGTTTGTCATATTTCTATTAATACATTTGTGTTCTAATTGTTTCACGCAAATTTGTATCAATTAATGGGAGTTCAGTGAACTTTTAGTATTCATTACAATGAATTTGGCGAAGCTATATTTATTGGTGCAATTAAAAATAACTGATAGTAATCTAACTGATACTGATATTAATTTCGATCAATTGATCTGTCCTTATTTGTTTTTAATGTATTGTTACATATCATTCTCAATGATTATTTTCTTCAAATAAAACTACTTTAACTTTGTTAATATCTTCCCTTAAAAAATTGTATATTTATTACTTTCGACATCTTAAAATGACACAGGTATAAGTCTATTGACTGTATTTCACGATTTTATTGTTCTTTTTGGGAGGGAAAAAATACTCATTATACTATAAACAGGATTTTGTAAGAAAATATTAATCAGAAATTTTAAGCTAGCTCTATGTATCCCGCATCATACTGTATCGCGTGATAACAATGTTCTTAAATTATTAACGCTGTTATACTCAGTAGGTACGTTATTACTGTATATCGCTGTGGTACACAGTATCTAACAAGTTTAAGAGCTCAACCTGTACCTAAATTGATGAAATCTTTAACCTAATTCTCATCGTATGAATTAAAATCGTTATTCATAAACGTTCAAGGGGTTTGCTTAGGCATTTGTGCTTTCGCCGCATTCCCTCTCTGCGGTTCAGATATAATAGAAAAATAAAAATAAAAAAATTTAACAAAGCTGTCTTCGTATTGTTTCAGCCAAAATACATTGCACATAAGACTACGATACGTAGAAATGACTCCTTCTCTATCGGTACTCTTAGCCTATCTAATAAAATACCTAGAGTGACTATATATATATTGTATATGTGATAATAATAATAGGTACTACAACATTATTGATGAAACTACACAGATTGAAAAAGAGCTTACAAAAATACTTGTACCGCAAAACCGATCCAAAAGACATTAACAGCGACAAAAACGAAGAAATAAGCTTGTATAAAATTCAATTTCGAAACAAAAGTGGGTGCTAGGTATGAAATTTACACGACGTTGTTAACAGAAAATATTACGACATTAATGCAAGTGCTGCCCCAAACCGGTCGGGGATTGAAACATGTTTTAGCATTATTTTAAGGGGACGCTCTCGCTTGCTAATTGAATTCGTTATTAAATTTAAATTCCCGCGGCAACCGCTGGATTTAAGACAAGATTGCTCGAACAACCAACACACAATAAATACGAACTAGAATGATCTAGACAATTAGCAGTATTTAGGTGGGTGGTAGCTAAAACTTGCAATTAAGAACTGACGTATCGGTTATTAGAACAGAAATATATAAAAGGGACTATGATAATACATTTGTAAGGGACGGTGACTTAAGTTGTGTGATTCGAGAAGCGCTTGCCCGAACTATAGTTATAATACAATGAAGGACTCGTTCTTAGGGTAATAGATTAAAGAATCGGGTTGGCTAGACTACTTTGAACTGAAGTCAAATTAAATAAGAAGCAAGGGAAACTTAGTTTGCTACAGTATGATTCACTGAACTATTGGACCGGTAATTAATAAGTGTAACTGTTGAGCCCAGGGATGTTAGTTCCACTGTGAACAAATTAACCCAGGGAAAAATTTTCCGATTGTATTTTTACAATACATTAATTTGTTTTATAAGCACGTAGATCGCGTCGCCAATTCTGAGACATCTGTTTATTGAGCAGTCTGTACTTGGCACTCATCACTGACTAATTTCAACATTAATTTGCAACTAAGTGATATACACAGCAATGAAATCGAAACACATACAAAACTTCCCTGTCTTCTATTAGTGGTAAAAACTATCCTTCTCAAATTATCATTACAAGTGAATTTAATTATATCGAATTGAAACTTATAATGTATTGCGTACAATACATTTTCAACGCATTAAATAAGCGCTTATCACAAAGAGATACACGGCACCCATATGAGGGTACGTGCATATTTTATGCAACACATTTGCCGTCCTGAAGCCGCGCTGTGTGGTTAATGGCTTTCGATTTACGGCATTGTTTGAGTGGGACACAATTGATGGCTTCAAGCTTGTTAACCCGTCACTCGGTGACATTCGATAAAATGTGTGACGTCACAGAGCTGTGGTTCATCCACATCCAATTGTAAAATCGCTACAGCCTTTTTGTCGAAATGTCAAATCGCCAATACAATACTTTTGTCGTATTCCGTTTTGTATTAAATGTTAAATATATATGTGACCCTATTTCATATGACATGTGACATTCCATTCCACCCTATACCATGTGACGTATAACGTAATAGGTGAAAAATGGAAGTCGTAGGTACAATCCTATGCCAACCCTTTCGGGAAAGTATCGGCGTAATGTTATATTATTTATAGTGACGCTCACAGTACATTTGTGAGGGTTATCCAATATGATAAGTATAAATCTTTTATTAGTGTATGTCATAGCGCACTTGGTATGATGGTTACCTTCATATTCGCCGCGGTGAATATCGCCGCATGGGTACGAGACTACGGGCCTCGAGGATTCTCTCTATACCCGGGCAGTCCCGTGAGGTCCATCGCCCTCTGGTGATATCACCCCGTCATCCATTTGATTTAATAGTCGTCACTCGCCGACCATCGATGCTTTACAGTATCGTCGAACCCCTAGCTCCCGCGCGATTTGGAGGCCGTCAAGGGGACGAGCGTGCAGGGGCGGCAACCTCCTGAGGTGGACATGCGGCAAATTGTCGGCTCGGTCGTACATACGCCTCACTAATCAGGCCACAAACCTATTCCATCCAGAGGCTCAACTTTTAAATCGCACTCTTGCACGTCGTTCCTAAAATAGCGGCCCGCCGCGCCCCCACGATTGCTTGAAGGGACAGACTCTGCTGCGCTCAGAGACGACGACGCTGCGATCTAACTACCAGCACGTACCATGCCGGTGCCGCGTGGGTGAGCCGTGAGCGGATGTATATCTTGTACACCCGCAGTTTGATATGGGTCGGCAGCTTGGATGTCAATATCTACTCAAGCCACCTTGCTACACATAGTCCCTTTGGTACAGTTACCTGATCGTGATCCTAGACCCATTTTTTTGTTTATGTAGCTATCCTCTTAAGTATTCAATGTAATAATCTCTAATAACTAATTAATTAATACCCATAATAATCAATAATGTTGAAGATAGGGCTGGTTTATAGATATAACGTTAACTGCATACCATTTAGAATATTACAAATAAGTGATTGCAGGTTTTGCTTCGGTTATAAATTGCAAAAATTTCCACGAAACTACAAAAAAACTTCAGTCTCAACTGTGCACAGGTTGGACTGTACAAGAATCTATTTCGTACTTTGCTGAACAGCACCCGGATCCACTTTATTATCTGTCAGAATAGGTATTCGCGGGGAAACACATTAGGCTTGCAAAAGATACCACACCAAGAAATGAACCGTCCTTATCTTGAGCGCGCATTTTTCCATATTTACATAGCAGTTAAATTCTCATTTTGCGAAGCGTCGACCATAAACATGGCGATTTGGAGGCACTCGGTGGCGATGAATACGAGAATCTCTATTAATATAAATCTATTGCCATACGCTGTCTGTGCATTGAAAAACAAATGTAATCCATGTTCATTGAGTGTGTAACATAACGCCTGTATTTCCCCAAATGGTTAGCCAGAGGAGTGTAGTGCACTCCCACGCTTCATCGGGTACGTTATATGACCCACCATGGAATAAAGGGTGAGCCTATCGCTATACACTAAGCAGAAGGCCAGAGCTAGCTATTACTAGGAATTTCAAATAAAAAAGCCAATAATCGCTCATGCGTGAATAGAAACCTCTTGCTCAGCACTCACTTGTAACCACTCGACCAAGGAGACAGCATGTTAATTAACATTTTTAATTATTATTTACAATAACCTAATTAATTTTTGTATATATAGTTAACATGCACGAATTTTGACAAAATAATGTTTTGGTTGTCCAAAGAAACGAAGCTTTTTTTTAAAGTACATAGCTAATATTAATTAGTATCTGTTCTAATTGAAGTTGTTCCCTGATAGTCGCCTTTAGTACACATATACATGCGACCGGCAACAAAATCTTTTACGCCCAAAATATTATTTTCGGTAAAACTGGTAAGGTTTTTTTATTGGAAGTATACTCGGGAGTAAAACTAATGTAAACAACATGAATGTTTACGACGTTCAGTATTTGGTGCGATTCATTGCATATAAATCAAATTATCTATACTGTTGATACATAATAATTCAGTGTGGAATCAATTTGCACGGTCATTGAACGGATTCATACGTTTTTCTAACTTGCTCCATACTATAGTTTTTTTATATTTCAACTGATTTTAGTGTTAACCGCGGTATACATTTCCTGAATAATTTGGTGAATTAAACGAGGTCATCCTAGTTGAGAGTGATATGGAGAGATGAGCAGAGAGAGTATGAGAGACAGACATATTGAGAGAACAGAAGTTCAGTGTTCCAGCGCTGAAATAAACGGATATCGTGAGAAAAACAAGATACATAGAAGTATTGTATCAATTAAAATATTAGTTAAGCAGAACGATCTTGAGTTTTAGCAACACATAACATTAATAAGTCGAACAATGATGCACTAATGGAACATTATTATTTTTATGTATAGAATCATAATAAAAGCAAAACAAATATTCAAAAAAGTATTTGCCAATATCTCCGTAAACAAGAAAAACATTGGCTTGTTACTCCTTTAGGTAGAGTATCAAGTACAGTTCGAAAGAGAACGTTAATTTAGCGATTTAGTAAGTTGGAAACAACCTTGAAAGGTTTATGAAACCCTTAACATGCATTGGAAGCGCTTAATTTAAACTCTTAATTCCAGAGTGCCAAGGGAAATTTATACAGGGCGGGGAGTTAAACTCGACGCGTCCTCGTGACTAAGCCAACTGAAAAAGCCTTATCATAGACTGATTTTATGTTTGGTATCAATATACTTTTATTTTAGAAAAGCCATTCAATTTAGACTGGGATACAGACAGCCGATCGGACAGACAGATAACTGTACGACTGAATGGAGTGAAAAATAAAAATAAAAAATTCTGTCCGTGCCATGTACCTATATAAAATGCAGTAGTTATCATTTTTTATTTTTTTTTCAAAATCGAATTTCTTATGATCATTATTTTTCACTAGGTTTACGAGATTACAGATAAGTTAGATTTCAACAGAAAAGGAAAGTATTATTATTCATTTAGTTCGGCTTGACGAGTATTTTATCAAACACATGTTTATATCAACGAAATTATAGAGAATATTTATAGGTACATTAATACTCTAATGGAATTACCAAACTAAAATGAGACTGAAAATTCATAAGTAAAACTACTAATTTCTAGCACATAGTAGATTAAAAGTTTTTAATATAAAAAAGACTAGTATTTTATCATTATAATGGAACAAAAGGTTCACAGAACAAAATAATCACAGAACATGTCTTGTGTAAGCTGTATGAGAGACGATTTACTTCAAAAAGATAAAGTCACCCCCGACCTGATTAAGCGGATTACGGAAAACGTTGGTGTAGAGATACGTGGTGGAAGAAAATATTCACGGCTCATCTGCATGCCCAATTTCAACAAAATCTGCTTAGCTTAGCGATTATCATATGAAAAGAGTAACAGTATAACTCTCTATTTCATTTTTTTATTGATATAATAAATATTAAACAGTTACGTATACATTTACGTATAATTTATTTTTACAATTACGTATAATTTATTTTTACTGTTTGTATCGTAGGTTTGATTTACTTACAAATATTTGTGTGATTAGTATGTATTTGTTGAATGTCTGGAAATTTCAAAAAGTATAAGAACCTATGTACATATATACTGTAAGTACAGTATATATTACACTTATCCGACATTATGTTACCACAGCACAGGCATGTCTAATTTTCGATCTGATGGTCGAGAAATGTCGCGAGTCGTTATTATTCATCATCATCATTATCATCAGCCTACTCCCGTCCACTGCTGGACATAGGCCTCTCCAATGGCACGCCACTGAGCTCTATCTTCAGCTCTTCGCATCCAACCACTGCCAGCCAGCGTGTATTGTCACTCCACCTAGCCGGAGGGCGTCCTACGCTACGCAGAACACGTCTGCTCCAGCGGCTATCGGTTCTGCGACAGATGTGACCAGCCCACTGCCACTTCAGCTTGCTAATCGTTATTATTATTATTACATAATTATGCTGCACATACATTTTATTGCAACTTGCGATGCGACGTTGCACCAAACTGAAAGGGAACGGCTTAAAAAAACAAAATTCATAGTCGAAATATTTATTTAAATGTACTCAAGTACATAACACTTCAGCGTTGTCCAGTGGAACAAAAAGGTTTCTTTAAAATGTAAAGAGGTCCCATTTTTACTTTTAATAAATTCTCTAATGACTATGTCTCCTTTCACGATGTTCCGGCCTTTGTTTTTCGTTATTAAAGAGCCTTCCTCCCGAAGGCCTTCGATGAAAGAAATTCGACGCGGCGAGAATCGATTTTCGTCATTTTTGACGTTAAAAAATACAGAAATGAAATTCAAGATGACCGGGCTCGATGGACTTAACGGATAAAGCGGATAAAGGGCTTATATAAAAACAACATTTGCGTCATCATATTATCTTTTTTTCTTCGTTTTTGTTTTTATAATCCTGAATAAATTTTCAATTTGTATCTATTGGGCGTCCTTAATTATACACAAAACAAGCAACACAGCCTTGATTGAAAAAAATACATTTCCTGGTACCGTAAATCATAATAGCGCCACAATACATATATAATGAGTAAATAATTATAAAATTATAATTTTACAAATGATGTGAAAATTTTTCTTTCAAACGAAAATATCATTGGCAAGTGTCAACACTTTGTGTATAAAATTGAATAGAAAATTCGAAGGCGTCACACCTTGCGATCCGAAACACGGCTTTGCGCTCTTCTAATAAAATAAATACGTCATAAAACACACTCCATTATACAGCTATTCAGTACTACCGCATTAAACCCGTCACATAAATATTTTAGATGTTGTTTTCCACCAGTTATATTTGATGTTATTATTATTATTATTATATCCCACCAGGTCAGGTCACGGGGTGGACAATGGGCAGAGAGTGTTTGTTTTTTTACGTTTCGTGGTCAGTGTTACAGACTGCCTGACAGATACATTTAGGCACATCAGAAGTCATAGTTGTATGTTAAAAAATGGCCTAATTAAAAAAAATAATAGCGCAGCAATCACGGTATATTGATCGCCTGGAAAGTTTAATTTTAGTCACATTTCATCATCATATACATACATACGTGTTCATCAATTCTTTTATCATTCGATACAAAATTTACAATTGCTTTAGTCCAATATCCAATTTACCTTAATTATGTTGGAAATGGAACCTATACATTAAATATCATGTTAAATATCATATTAGATAACATAATTGCACTTACCGAGTCAAACTCCAACGCCATTTTTTGCTGGCTTAACGAGGTCTCCGAAGGAAGTCCCGCCGCTGCGCCGCTCCATCCATTTAAATAGAGCTCTAATAACTACATCACACCAATTCCTGCATAAATCCATGCTGTAAGATAATTATAAATAATGATGCTTTGTACAACAACGTGACATGTAATATCACGTCTGTAATCACCGAAAAGGTAGACAGAGGAGTGTAGTATACACAACGTTGCAATTGTTATGTTTACGTCCCTCTATGCATTAGGTACTGAGCCCATTGCCATACACTGGACACAGGTCCAGACTCCAAGCCACCACTAGAAATTTCAAGATAGAAAAATTGAATAGTAGGTACCTATACCGGGGATCGAACTTACGACTTCTCGATCGGTACTCATACTGTTGTACTACAACACTATGAACATTACTCACGTTGTGATTTTTCATCTTTTTTTAAATTTTTCAATTACATAAACACTGGGTTAATACCAAACATGGAAGCGATCAGAGAAAGATAGTAAAATAAATTATATATGTAGGTATATAATACAGTATAACGTAAATAAAAATGCCGGAGATATAATAAATGATCGACGAGGTGGCAACGGAGAAAATACCTACAGTTATTATTACAGGAAAACTTCCACGTGAGACGGCGCCAACGAGGTATTTATGCCTTAGATACTATATGGGTGGAAGTAAAATATGGCACAACACCAACCTACCTACGTCTTAACTATAAAAATAGTGCAATTCATTTTTGCCTCATCGTTGCGTCGGCCTTTCCCAGCAGTCCTGAAACATTTGGAGCTTGAACACAAGGTTTCTTGCCGAGCACGGATCAATATAGCATGCCTATCGATGTAAATACTAGTTAAGAGCTAATAGCCAATAATTAACGACGTGAGAAGTCAGTCATCGTACACTCGAATAGCATGGCAGAAAAACCTATCTCTTCTTATTCTGAAAGGAAAATCGTGTTTAACAATAGTGAGATAAACAGGTGGCAACGTAGGTCGTGCGAGTAACCGTGCTCTGAGATCCTCAATCCGAATGCCCAGCGTGGGAATTACAGACAGAAGCCGTGGATTTAAAGAGGCTGATGATGATTATGATGATGACGATATTGAGGATTATAGCTACTCATAACCTGAAAAGCACTTTAACCGTTTTTAATACACTAGCGGCGCGCATTAAAACAATAATTTCCACATCGGCCCAAAATCCCAATTTTCCACGTTTTGACACTGCAATATCTATTCATGAGCTTTGCTGACATGCTCGCAAACTAGCTATTTTATTGGACACCTAACGAGGTCTCTAATACCACTTAATAAGGGCGGTTATCGCTCAATTTCGAGCTCAGTTAAACTTGTCAGTTTAGTGACCGTAGTGGAGCGTGTTGTTTTTCTTTTTAACAATATACGTCAAGCGGAATTTTCATTCGCTTATCCCTCAGTATTAATTCCGCTATGACTACACGATTGGCGCTAAGTGGTGCAGCGGACCAGTGAGTGCCATCGATAGGAGCATTTATTTTATAGCTTTTTAGTATTTTAAAATGGACCGTTAAAACGATTTAAAATTCATTTTGAATCGACAATTTTACGCTAAACGAAACTAAAGTTAATCCTCCTGCTTTGCTGGACGTAAAGGACTTGACAATTGATAAATTTAGCTCTTATACTAAAATTTGGCTAGTAGATTATTCGTTTTTATAGTAAAATTATATTTCTAAACATCTGATTACATCTCTGGGGACTACGGGAGCGATGTTACATTTTTTTAGCCAATATAATTGATTTTCTTTTACGGCACGTAAATAGTCAGGTGACTGCGGCCAAAGACACGATTTAGGTTCAAATTGGCCCAAATCGAAACTTCACTTCATCAGTTTAACACTGCTTATTGTAACATAAAGATATTTGTTTTATGTCAAATCCATCAATATATTTTCCGCATATAAAAAATGTATAAGCAGAAAGTAATAACGATTTCAGTTGTATATCACATCTCAAAATAGTCCTGTAGCAACCACCTACGATTACCTGGAAGAAGTAAACAAAACCATCGGGGCGCCAAGGGCGGGTTCCAAAAGGTTAATTTGATAAACCCAAAGGCCCTCAAAGTTAGCGTATCAGTGGATCTCATTTTATCAGGTTCTATCGCGTTCCAAACTACACCTTGAACATATAAACTAACAACAAAACATAGTAGCGTAACATCACGCCTGTAATCCCCGAAGAGGTAAGCAAAGAAGGTGTAGTACCTATACTCCCACCGTTCACCAGTTACGAGAAAACGTAATACAAATACCTACATGTAGAATTGTAAAACTAAACTGTAGGCAAAATTTGTTGTAGTTTTAGTGTTCGAGTACATCTTTTTCTAGTTTAGGTCTAGATTAACTAGACTAGCATATTTTTATTTTTATGATGGTAAGGGTTTTTGGGTATCGTAAACTATAAGATTAGAGTAAATGTTTTTCAAGCATGCTTCGTACACAATTAAATAGTTTAATAATTAAATAGCATGTTTCGTACACAATTAAATAAAATTTAATCTAGTACTCGTACATGTTATTAAAACACGACAATATCATTATTATGTAAATAAAACGATAATTCTTATGACAGCAGCGCAACATCTCATTTGTATAAATGTAATAACTTGCTTATAGTAATTCAGTTGTCACTTACACGAAGCGCGAAACATGATTTACGCGTTTGCAGCAGTAATCAATAACATCCTGTCAGCTGATACTGTCAACGAGTCCTTGAGAAGCGTTAGCCTTCTTACACACATTCCGGATGGTGATTCATTGTAAAATATTGTAGCCAATTAGAAGCACTCGGGTTATAGGCGAGAAATGAATTTTCGGTAATCTGTAAACATACGAGTCGTTAATGCAATGAGCTAAAATTGCGGGACAATGTTGTTATATTCCGTGAGTACCTGAATGATGAAATGAAGAAAGAAAATTTCTTGTGGTTTGGTTCTACAGAGCTAGAAACAGTCACTGCAGACTGAATTGGCTCTTACCTGTACATTGAACAATAAAAAAATATTAATCATTAATATTCATATAAGGCCATTTAAATTCTATTTAACGTAACATTACGCCTGTATCTCTCCGAAGAGGTAGGCAGAGAAGTGTAGAACATTCCCACGTTTCACCAGGCATATACGGCGGCAAAAATTGCATATATTTGGCGCCTGTTGTTACAAACAAGATTCAACATCAATAAATTAAAAAAAAATTCGTATATAATAAATGATAAAATTTCCTTGGCTCTTTTATTTATTTTTCATTAAATACAATGAACGGTTCTATTGACATCTTTTATTATTTATTTTGATTTACCAGAATTTCAAATCATTCCCTCGTCAGAGGTTTTAGAGCATTCAAAATGAGTATCAATTCGCCTTCAATACAGCGTCAATATCTTTTAAGACTAGCATTGTATTATAAAATTTCTTGGAAGATCGCAAATTATCTTTGGGCACAGCGACTCAGCATTAGACGAGTTTGAAAGTAAAAAATTACGAAACTATAGAATTATTATTGTCTATGTTTAACGAGAGTGTCGATCCTTTTATTAGAATTAACGAATCATATGTTATTAACTATGTATAATAATATTTTTTTGACTGCTTCCTTTGTCGAATGGTTCCAAATTGCGACTGCCGATGGAGAGGCCCTGAGTTCGAATCTCAAGTCGGATACTATTGGATTTCTAATGTAGATTTTCTAATTAAAATTTCTAGTAGTGTCTTGGACTCTGGATCTGAGTCCAGTGTATGGCAATTGGCAAGCCACCTATCCCACTGTGAGATGTAAATGTAACTGGATATTTATGTATATGTATACATATATATATCAAGTAGAATTAAACGTTCTCTCTAGGTCAATATACTTTTATAAGTCTATAACCACTATAGTACCATTTGCCCTCGAAGATCGTTTTCTACTTCTAAACCATGAAAAACTCAGTTTATCTGTCGTGTCTGTATGTATGTCACAAGCGGTAAAGGCTCTTAGTCCGGATTTCGACTAAGCGCTGAAAGGTTTCACAGCCTTATGCAAGAATGAGCAATCACTACATATATTGGTACATATATTTTTAACAGAAATAAAGAATTAATATTATTATATTGAATTATAAATGGAATGTTACAAATTTTAGCGTATTTAGGTATAGAGATTCTTAAGGAAAAACGAAGGTCTTTGATCGTCCGCCAAGCAGGTGATTAGGTGATCTTGAGACTGCGGAAAATCGTTGATTTCAGGAAGCACAAAACCTATTGGAAAGCCGCAGAAAAGAAGATGCCTGTACCTGACACTGGATTTATAAATGCCACCTGATGTGTGATGGGATGAAGGAAGCGAGCTAATTAGAACAACAGAAGAGAGTTTGCGCAACTAATAAATAATATTAAAATTTCATATTTTGAAATTATCACCAATCATTACATTAATAAGAATTGTCTTAAAACAAAAAAATAACACTGTAAATATTTCAGAACACCACAAAGCAGTGTAGACCTCCGATAATCATAAAATCGCGCGGAAACTCAGTGCGTAAAAAATTTACGAAAACTGCTGATATTGTAGAACGTTCATACCTTTCAATATAGAAAGACTACAATATAAATGACTGTAGCATATATAAGAATATTATATTCTAAATACTTGGCATTTTTATATTATATTGAAATGTATGGTGTATTGAAATGTACCATGTATTAAAATGTAGCATGTGTTGAAATGTACTATTGTACGGTTGTTCCTAATGGCATAACACCATTCCCGCCACAGGCAGTGGCAGGCCGCGGTTCGAGAAACACGTACCGATGATAACTAATTCAAGGCGACTGATGAAGTTTCTCGGGACGCCTAATGAATTATAATCCCGCCTTTCATCTGCTCTACGGGGTTTATGTAACCGAACTTTTCCACTATTTTGATAGTGTAGGTTTAATGGAATCATTTTTATTAGAAAAAAGCTGTATTGCACCCTATAATTTTATTATAAAGCAAAGCACATAAAAGAAGCATAAAAATGGAATAAAACCAACCAAAAGTTACTTATTGTATACTTATTTTACCGCGGACATTTGGAAGCTTGGATTTTTCAATAATTTGTAATAAAATTATTGTAGAATATTTTTGTCTTAAGCTACATAATTTATGCTATCTTCTTCACGGTATATAAGTATAGAGATGGAGTATGAACAATTTAAAAAGCGAGACTATCGAAAAATTGGGGCATAAAACATTAACAGGGAAATCCAGGTGGACTGAGGACTTCGGCAATGAACAAAGAACTAACGCATAGATTAAGATTTTTACAAATATTGAATGTGAAGTTAGAGAAAGTATTCGCATCTTTAATATTGTGAGCAGAAATAAGTTAAATCTTCGTAAGCTATTTACAGAAATATATAATAATGGTAGATTTAATTTACCATTATAAGCGGTTGGGAAACAAATATTAATTTTGAAAAAACTTAAACATAAAAATAAATAAAAGGTCTAAATTACTCTCTGAAAAGTTGTAAATCTGTGTCTGAAACAGACAGACAGGCAAAAAATTTAGGAAAGATGTGTATAATTTTTGCCAAGTGAAAATAATGGAATGCTTAAAGTTTTTTTGGTGAAATAACAGAATGACGACTACACTCAATTATGTATATATATGTATATATATATTTATTTATTTATTTATATATATGTATATGGCCAAGAAAGTGTACAATCTCAAGCAACATAATAGCGTCTGACTCGCGCTAAATGCATAGTCTCGTAATTGATAAAGTTCAAAGTATTGATAGCATTTAGCTTACAACTAAACCTGATATTGGCAGGACCTGGGATTCAAAATTTTGTTACAGATTACTATATACACTACTAAGTTTAAGACAATTAATACATTAGTAATAGTTAATTAATAATACATTATAAAAAATAATAATAATAATCGCCCCATTTGTCATTCCACTGTTGGAATATGGGTCTCCTCCCATCTTGAGAGGGTCAAGGCCATAGTCTGCCACGCTGGCCAAGTGCGGGTTGG
>DWME01004377.1:0-16440 GCA_018244795.1 Parelbella ahira ahira
AAGTCCTATAGAATAGGTGGTGAGCCTATTGCCTGCTCTTTTACACTTTTTCTTCTATTAATGTTCTTACCAAGATCTAATATAGATTATGTTGATTAAAACTTTAATATTTCTTCTTTCAGTGCGATCGTTTGGAACTGAGGACCGGGAGACACAGTACCCTGTTGCACCACAGAGTCAGGTGTATGACTACATCTTGTTCCGTGGAACGGACATCAAGGACATCAGGGTTCTCACAAATGTCTCGTCAATGCCAAATGATCCTGCCATTGTGCAGATGTCAGTTCCGCCAACCCTTGGTGGAGCGAGCACCCAGGGTCAGTACCCCGGGCAGTACAATCATCCAGTCGTGGGACAGACCCAGTTCAACCAGTATCATCCCATGGCAGGATTCCAAAGTAGTGTCCACACTCAGCTTACCAAGACTAGTGAGTTGTCTCCTCAAACATCAATGGAGCTGACTCCCCAGCCCCAGCCCATAGCGGCTCCTATCGGATCTGGAGTTATGCACCACTCCAACCAAGTGAAAGACCAAGGTTTCAACACAATAAATATTTGCTTAAAATGCTTTGCCACCTTGCGATTTTTGCCATTATATAATCGGATACTTCTAAATACCCTATATTCTATGGTTTAAATAATTTAATATGTTTAAATATTTACATAGAGTTTTGGTCTACTGTGACAATTTGGAAGTATCTGATTGTTTTACTAATTCTTAATTCACTGCTTGCTAGAACTTACATTTCATTGGCATCAATATTCTATTCATTTATTTAATGCTCATTCCAAAAATAACAATAACATTCATATAATATCACTAGAGTTGTTAAAAATGGTCCAAAAAGTACCTGCTCTAATTTGGCAGAAATGTTGAACTATGATGAGTCACTAAACAGAAAATTGATCAAAATTTTAACTAAACAACTCATTGACTCCTCCAATATAATTATGTATTTGTTTAAACTTTAAATAAAATTTATATGCTAATTAAATATTGGTGTGAAGTATGTATATTTATAACAATCGTAATACTCAACTGACTAACTTTAATTCATTGAATAGTTACATTAACTGAACTAATATATGAGAAAATCGCAATCTGCACTGTCATTTCCTTGGTCTGTTACTTGTTGTGCAAAACAATTTACTTATGATTGGCCACCATTGTGCACAGAGCACTGTTATTGCAGAGATATCCAAATCCTAAATTATACAAACACCAAAAGAACTATTCATATTTTATCTGAAAAGTGATTTATTGATTTAACTTTAACTCGAAATATCCATAATATATTATATTCCCTAGAAAATAGATATTGTTTCAACACTATCACACAAAATATAGTGGCATTGCTTATGCATATATTTCTAATCATGCTTTTTGTGATTAATTTATAAGCATTGTTTTATTGATTTATTTTCTCTGAATGTTACCATATAAAATTTATTTCTAGACTATACAATTTTCAAAAGCACTTATAGCATTTAAAATTAATTTATAGTTATTTATTTAATTATTTAGTAATGAACGTTTAATGATTCAGGTTCCATGTTAGATCTCATTGGTGGAGGGTCTCAACAAAGTGCTTCGAGGTCTGGTACACCAGCAACTGGTGGCCACAGAAAGAGTCCCACAGCTGATCAGGAGATCCAGGTAAATTATTACAAACTTCATAATTTCTATATTATTTTTTGTCCTCTATTACATTTATTATAATAAATCTGTTATATATATAGTTCTTTGTTCATTTAGATCAGTGATTTTAAGGTAAAGACTTTACAGACAAATAAACAGACGGTTATCTTCTAAGTTTTTTATACCTACTTACAGATACAATACATAAACACAATAGCACATCAAAATGCAGAATATCATTACAGTTTATTCAAGTGTCCCATATTGGGGTTAGCTTTGAATTAAACAGTAACTGCATTTTTCTAGCATAGTAGTAGACTATGTCACTCAATCTGATATATTTTCTTGATACGATAAACATAAAATGGCATTAGTTTGTAGTGTTGAACTGGAATATTGTTTCTGAGATCTGATATTGTTTGTCTCAACATTTTATTTCAAATAAATTCATCAACAACGCTTAATATGTATTGCTTCTCATTGGAATTAAGGATTCACAATTATGACAGAATAAACTGAATTTCTAATAAAACAGAACATATAGTTATAATAATATGGTAACTATGTGTAAAGCTTCAGTATTCTGTTCAGTTATCATTGGATCTCCTCACATTCTGATATTTTGGTTTTCTAATTCTGTTTTGTTAAATAATATGTGCTGCTTGTGATATTAACGGCAATCCTTTATATTTTTATTTATATGGATTACTTGTCCCCAGGTGGGCTCTGCGGCGGGCGGGTCTGGTCAGCGTGACACGAGGCGCGGCGGTGGGGCCAAGATTCAGAACAACAACAATAACGCTCAGAGCAACAACCGAGTCAGGCCCAACTCCCGCACCCGGCAACGCGTGTCCAGCGGCTCGCAGACCGGCCCCGTGCAGAACCAGCAGCCCGTCGCCACCCAGCATCAGCAGCTCAACCAACACAACCAACATAACCAACACATTCAGCATAACCAGCACAACCTACATAACCAGCACCACCAACATCACCAGGCCAGTGAGCATCACCACCTAGCTGGCGACCAGCACCATTACCAGTCTGGTGAGGTTCTTTTATAATATTTTAGTTCCGACATTGAACATAATCACAATAATTTTAAGTTCCTGATTACTTTCATCTGAGCGGCATCAATCTTAAACAATACATAAAGCAAGTGACTCTCAATACTTAATTTATATATTAAATTTAAAGTATTTGCATTTGAAACAAATATTTGTTTCGGGTAAGGTTACAACCGTGGCGGGTGGCGAGGGAGGTCACGCGGTCGCGGCCGCGGTGGCTTCGTACCTCGGAACAAGAACACGCTCAAATTCGACAACGACTACGATTTTGAGCAGGCCAACACTGAATTCGAGGAGTTACGAAGCCAACTTGCCAAGACCAAAATCTCTGATGGGGACGCGAAAATGGAGGTGAGGACAAATTTGATTTATTGTCTTATTTAATTCTATCTCTTTCTCTCGACTGTGCTGCTGGGCTGGATTGACTTCCCAAGTCCGTGAAAAGCCTAATCAAGATGAGGATTAAGTTTGACCAACACTTTAATTTTAAGCAGGCCAGCAACAACTTCGAGGAGCTACGCTGCCAACTTGCGAAGACCAGCATCTCTGATGGGGACACTAAGGTCGAGGTGAGAATTTAGTTGAATATTGAATCTTTTTTCTAACTATGATCTGTTTATATTGTAATTACTGATTATTTGTTTAATACAGTTTTGTTTTCAACTGATTTTCTGTACTTGCCCTAGGCTTATGGGATGTATTTTAGCCGATAAAAGGGGTTTTGAATGTGTGGTTTGGATCATAATTGTTAGTATGTATGTCTTAATAGAATTAAAGGTTTCAAGTCTGAAGTTATAGCACCACATGTTATTATTATATTGTCATATTAGGTCTCATAGGGTAGACAAGCAGGCAGACACACAGACAAAAATAAAAAAATTGAGTTTATGTTACATGTACCATATGTATGTATATACTTTCACATGCATTTAGGAGAAAGTTATTTTAGTTTTACAAGTAGACACTTAAATTTATTTATATGTACAGATGGCTTAACTAATTACTTTAGATGTTATTTATTTTTTGTTTTTATGATGTCCAATTTTTTGTGATATCTAAGACTTCTCTTTCAGGAGATATGAAGACTTCGCTACTTCTCTTCGGGTCTCTTTTTGTTACATCACAGTTATTATTGACTTTATGAAATGTATTCATTGTTCTACAGGGTGAAGTGGACAAGAAGGATGATTCGGGTAATGAGACTGGTGCTGGTGAGGAGCAGCTGGATGATGACAGCCAGTTCATGGGTTATGACAAGAAGAAGAGCTTCTTCGACAACATCTCCTGTGAGGCTGTTGAGAGGTAAGGGCAAGTTTTGTAACAGCAAGTAAAGGGACTGATGGATGTTGACACACATGTTGGTCTAGTGATTCTTCTTGAATGGTCTATTTTCATCTAGGACAAGATGTTTGTTGGTTGAATGTGTATCTTGCCTTATTTATGTAAACATTTTCAGCAGTCTACTCACCATAGCAGTAGCTCTCTTTAGCTTTGGCTAAGTGAAAACTAATATATATTACTGGCCTTAGCAGGGGTTACTCATAGTATTTTCCTCAGTCATTATAGCATGTGATAAATTTAACCTTAAAAATCTAGTACTCTATGAAGTCTGAGGTTGAGGCAAGGATTTGAAATCAGGACTTAATAGGGAGTCTAAAATCTGAGGCAGTAAAGTATCACCCAAAGTATTGTAATAAAAAGTTGCATTCCTTTAGTAGCCTGCCTTCCTTTGCTGTAGTAAATAACCACACTGTATTAGAAGTTAATATCAATCCTTTACTCTTCTACTGTGGAACTCTGGTCTTCTCCTGGTTCCTTAAGAATGAGAAAGACCTCTGTTTGACTATATTACATCTTGATTCTAAGCTATAGACAACAGCTTTATATTACATCAAGTATATTACATCAATGATTTTAACGTTAAAGAATAATAACACAAATACTACCTAATTTATATGTGAATTATGATTTTACTTATAGCTATTCATTTTTAATTATTCTCTAGGCCTATTATTTATATGTTCTTACGCCCACCAGGTCAAAGGGGCGCAGCCAGCGGACGGATTGGCGGATGGAGCGCAAGCTGAACTCGGAGACGTTCGGCGTGGCGTCGGCGCGGCGCGGCGCGTGGCGCGGGCGCGGCGCCTGGCGCCACCCGCACGCCGCGCACATGTCGCACGCGCCCCACATGCAGCACCAGCCGTAACTATCCACTGTTCTTATTAATAGACATGTTTGATGAAGGGTTGGTGGTATTGTTTTGTATGTATGTGGTATGGGGTTGTACATATTAGATATGGGGTTGTACATATAAGGCATGGGGTTGTATATATTAGATATGGGGTTGTATATATGTAGTTAGTTATAAGGTTGGTATGTTTTTACTAATGTGCTGTAGTATGAAACCAATGAATCAATTGAATCAAAAGTGGATACACTGATGATTTATTGACAAAAATTAACTATAAAAGAAGCAGCAATATTAAGAACACAAAGTTTCATTGAACTTATGTTCAATCGAATATGTTGGCTGGCTCTTCTAACAGAATGAACATAAATGATAACAGTTAATTGAATGTGATTAAATATATTTTCGGCTAATAAAACAGTATTAAATTAATATATACCAACACTGGTTATGGAATAGTTTTGGATGTGGCTGTTGCTCAATATGGCACATGAAATTTAACTGGGATCGTTATATGACATTAATTTCTTATAAATACCACTGACTTCTTTATCGAATGTGTCTATATCATTACTAACACTGCACTGCCTATACTAACAAGTTTTACTCTTAACACTATTAACATAGTAGATAGAATTACTAAAATATTTTAGCTATTGATATTTAATAAAGTAGAAACTCGATTGGCTGGACTGGTGTTGCCGTTAGACATTCAGATAATCGAATCTGAAAAATCGAATGTATTTAAAAGGCGGTTTTTGTATGTTTTATATATAGCATTATACATAATGTCAGATAATTATCCAAAAACAACCAAAATAAATGAAACTTAACAAATACAGCTTTTTATTAAAAATTGTTAAGAGATGACATATTTTCTTCACTTACCAAATTCCTGCAACCTTACAGTTAGTTGATGCGGGTTGGTAATCTGGATAATCGCCAATCCTTATAATTAGGGTCGGATAATTGAGTTACCACTATATATCAATTGTAGCTGCAAGGTCAAATGGACCATACTGCATAACACTTATTAAATTAATTAGTTACTGTGTTTCTAATACACTATTGGTTAGATTTTCCTCATAACACTATTAACTATGTAATAGGATGAATGTGTGCAATGCATTAGCCTGGTGTAAAGTAATTATGATTGTTATACAAAATCAGACGGTCAAAATTTTGTTCTATTACAAAGTAGGACACATTATTGCCTTTTACTAGCTACTTATCCTGGATAAGACATTTGTTCTATTCAATGTTACTTAATGGAAGTTCAAAACTTTTTTTTTTAATGGCTGACATCCATACTTCAGGTATCTAAGTATTAGTTTTTAAGTACCATAGCGCTCAAATCTAGCAGATTGCTCATTTCCAGATCCAGATTTATCATGTCCATTTATAGAGAAGCCCTACATTTTTGTGTGAAGAAAATTTGTTATAACTTTAGAAGATAGAAAACTTCCATCATACAATAGAAAAATTTACGCTTTTATTTGTTACTTGAATTCAGCTAAAACATTTGTTCTAATTGGATTAATTAATTAAGCAATGGATTGAGATAGGATGATTTGTTCCAACTTGTTGTACCAAAGGTTACTTTTAAAAATGCATCATTTTCAGTAACTCCCAAAGTTATCGCCACTGCGGTAAATTAAAATTTTAGATAAATAATGTATAATTATTTTAACAGGTGACATGCATACTATAGGGACCAAAGGGTTAATTTTTTCAATATCATATATTTTTTTAGAAACCTATCTTATTACAATAGTTACCTACTGAATATACCACACACTTTAAGTCTAGAAACATCATAGGGTTTACAAGCCAAAATAACGTTACACAATAGTAACATAATATAACAGTCTCACAATACCAACATGCACATACTACACAGCGAATGTTTATTAATGTCGCAACACGGGATGAGAATAGTCTTCACAACTGAGCGGTAGTATGTGGTATTTCCCCAGCTGGCGGGCGATGCGCGGCGGGCGCGGCCGACCGCACAACATGGCCATGGGCAACATGAACATGAACATGAACATCATGAACATGAGTAACAATCACAACCGCGCGCGCAACAACGCGCCCGCCGCCTCCGGCTCGCAGCCGCAGCCGCAGCCGGCCACCGCAGTGGGTGAGACATAATGCATCTGCTCCTAATTGGAAATTATAATAACGATAATGTAAAAAAAATCCCAATAATCTCCTACTTTGAAAAGTTGGAACTTATTATGTGTTATTGAAATTTGTATGTTTTTTGTTTTATACATATTAGAAATATTCTAAATGTAATCTTCTTTTACAGCCAAGTAGGGGAAGTTGGACACGGAGAGTATATTGAATCTTAATTTATTATCGCGAGGACTGGATCACAAATGAAATAAGTAACGGCAAAGTGTATTGTTGGTGATTGCAGTGTGTAATGTGAAACGTAATCGATTATGAAGGAGGAGCCGTATTTGCGGGAAGTTAAAACGTGGCACGGTCAAGAGTAGAATGGACAATGTTTTGGTGTGATAGTGTTGTATCCAATATATGGAAGGTATCAGTTGGAAATTCCCGTGAGCACGCGTGTGAACAAATCGACTTCGTCCAGGCGCGCTTACAGTTAGCGTAACGTAAGTATAGAAGTGTGGCGAGCACTCTCGCCGGTCGGCCCGTTGTGTTGGCGTCATCCGTATTGACAACCCTAACGACATTAGACAAATTTCTGTGATCCCCAGCGTCAATATGATGATGATTGAACGAGGGCGGCCTCACCTTGTAAATTGTAACGAGGCTATGTAGTAGGGAACCCTGCATAGTGTAATTGAATCGTTATTTATGTCATGCCCGATTGAATTATATATTTTCCTAGCTTCCCTTGTAACGCGCAGTGTGTGCCTATAAAATTGTAACGAATGTTAGTTATTGTAATCGTATTTTATCACGCCCGTTGGGTCATTGCCGACTTTTTTTTTATTTCTACCTTTGGTGCAATGACGCTACGGGCCGTTCGAGCGGTCCTACTAAGAAAATGTATAGTTATATTTGTAGCGTAATGAGAGCTGAAATACTTAGAAATATTTTTCGAGCGAATTAGATTTCTGCTGGCCAGGTTTCCGTATGGTATATTAGTTGATTCACAGTTGTCGATGTGTTTTGGCTCTGTTGAATGACCCGCAGGTGATTTATTGACTGTCATTTTATTTGTAAGTAAATGAAATGTGGTAGTAGGACTGCAGCGGAGTCGTGCGGCAGTTTCACTAGATTTCACGTCTCCGTAGACTTGTTACATGTTGATGATGAGTGTTGTAAAGTGTCAGTGTACTACTGACATAAGGATTCTAAGTAACGTCCGCTGATGGAGATCCAGCGTTTATCACACAAATTTTAGTGTTAAAATTGTTCTGTAAAAGGACTTTGTTTTTTTTATAAGTTAAATTGGAATCACCTAGTAAAGTATTTTGCAAACGTTGTCTAATAAAAGTCCTTTTTAAACTGAAAATTTGAAGCAAAGATTTTGACTAAATACATTATATTTGTAAAACTGTAACTCAAAAGCTGTACCTGGTGTTTGTATTAATACGGAAATATACATTTACTACAAATCTTCCAACTGGTTATTTTATTGAAAAGAATTTTTTTTTGTATATTTTTATTGCAAATAAAAACTTAAGCTCGTATCCATTTAGCAATATTACGACACTCAGTTAAGTAACAAGTTTTTAATACAAAACTGTAAAACATATCAAAAGTACGCCTTAAATAAATACAGCATTTAATTTTTCAAAATGTTCGATTTTTCGTAGATGTTTTTGTAGAATTAATCATTTTCCCTTTTCAAGTTAAAAAAATCCCATCACACATTTTCATGTTATTGTAGGTATGCATTCGAAAAATTTGAGCGGATGTACAATATTCTCGTTGAAATTCTTGTACCATATCACATACAAATTAAATTCATATTCCACAATAACACAAAAAATCTACAACAAAATGTTTAACATTCGTAACTTACTTATCAAACCAGTTAAAATTAAAGCATTTATGACATTAATATGCTTCTAGAGACAATTTAGAGTATTGTTTTCATTATTATCAGCCATACAATGTTACCATAGCTGTAAAAATTATATACGTTTTCTTTGATCATCGTCATGTTTATACGTCTATCATAATTTATACGTTTTATGATAAGTGGACACAACATACACGTAAAACCCTACTAACGTTACAATCTAAAATGATCAACTGTATTTATTAAACATCAACCTGACAGCTAGTTTTTACTACATTTGAATAAAATAACACTAGATATGTTTCAAATAGTAGCGTTCACTTAATTTCGGATAGCAATAGTTAGTGTCATAACGCTCAATCTAATTTTTATTCATATATGACAATTCAAGACGAATAAATGCAATACTTGAAATATACGGTTGAATACAATAGTCAATACACGACTAGTGTCTACGTTATATTACAGATTATAAAACATTTCGATATAAAATATAAATGCCGTTTCTTACACTGGCGACTACAATAATGAAAGGGAATTATTTACACAACCTTATCATAGTATAGCTATAGATGTATCGCATAACGTATAGTCGTTATTATTGAGAAAGATTCGTAAGTAATAAGCATTATTATATTATTAATTTATTATTACTTGCAGCGGAGCGTTATGTGCCTAGTAAATTTTCAAAAATTTTTATAATCAAACATTTCAAATAAGAGTATGATCCTCAAATGTACTTTCTATAATGGTATGTATTGCCCAAAACCGTGCAACGCCTCACGTTTAGGCTGACGCTACTCATAAATTTCAATATGTTGATGATAAATTGCGTTTGGGCGTATGATATAGCTTGCATTCTTATTTTGTTTCTCATGTATTGAAGAGCGGTAGTTATATCTATCATTATTAAAAAGATTATTATCTAGCTATTTTCACATCTTTGGCTGTTTAAGAGGTCCTTTGGTCTTTTTATAGAAGTAGTTCCATAAAAAAAAACAATTCCTTAGATTAGCTCCACTACATTTCTAAAAACCAGCAGATTACAACATTATAAACATTACGCTAATAAGTTGAAATTTTTAATAAAAACACATTATTGTGCTACCAAAATATTTGAGAAAACTTTTATTACGTGTTTTTTTTTTCCTTTACCCCCGAATGTTTGATAATAAGACGTAGAATAATATTTTGATATCATTACTGTGGCAACCTTATTATTTATGGTTATTTACCGACCATACCTAATTGGGATACCAGAGCAGAATTTGTTCCATCGTCGATCTTTCGTACCTGTCATGCTTTTAATTACATTGCCATGTATTTAATTACATATGCCATCCCATCTACCCTCTACCTAGTGATAGAAAAAGTAGGCCTTGCATCCCAATTAGTCAATATTTCATTTCCGTTCTATTTAATGACTATATTAGAATCTTATCCGTTAAGGGAGTGATAAACCGAGATTTCTGCAAGTTTCGTATGGCCGCATCTTGCAGATGTAATTCATTCTGTGTCTATTCTAACCGCGCCACTCCCTGGCCGGCTGGCTGTTCTCCACTATCCATACGGAACCACTTTGACCCTTGGCGAGAATTTCTATGAGAGCACGTCCCACGTGTTCAGCGCTGGAATAAAAAAATATTTTTATACATTTATCGTTATGGCAGATCCCTTCCAGGGTAGGGACAGTATCGAGTACCAAATATTCCTGTCGTCACAGATCTGACCTGCTTCTTACACATTCAAACGTAATATCACGCCTGAAATCTCCGAAGGGGTAGGCAGAGGAGTTTAACACACTCTCACGTTTCACTAGTTACGTTTACATAATTAAACGTAAATATTTGTATAACGTTACATAATCTATTAAATAATTTTGTGAATCAATGCGTTCATGGTTTAATGTGTAGATAATGCTGTTAGGAAGGTTTTTTCTTCAAATGTGGAGAAGGATATGTAATTCGGGTGGAGTATTACAAAAGGCAAAACGATGGAAGTATGCTAAAGAATTTTTCATATTAAACAATATCAAAAATTCTTATTTAGCACTATGGTGCAATATAGCACTTTCCAAAAGTTACAAATTGTGAATCACCTCTGGGGTTTGCAGTTGGCATTGTCACGTTGCCAGGCGGCCTCGTAATCTGACGACATGAGCTGCTTACGGATCTCCTTAACGAGCCCCGTGTCGGTGAGTCCAGGGCAAATCACGATGCTTCTCACCCCGGTAAGGTTCACGTGATACTGATCCTGTGGAATTGTGGATTTTCTGTATCGCTTTAGTAGCTTTTTAATTATCTAACAAAGATATATTTATTACTGTAATTTAGGATAACTTTATATTTGGTCAGAGTAACATACTTTGGCATAATAGGGTGTGCAGATGTCCAGTGCTCGAGTTAATTTTATTTATTTACTTCAAAAAGATTTATGTACGTTTTTGAATTATTTGCACACATTTTTCAAAAGTGCGATGCAGTTTGTCGTGATATCTGTCATTAAACTGTGCCTGTCCAATTTTTTCAAGCGTGAAAATAGAGATAGAATGGTACTTCATAAGGTATTTTACTAAAAAAATCGATTAAAATCGTAAAATAATGTTTTTTATCGATTTGTTTCCAAAAGACACACCCCGTACGAGCGAGTCAGTCCCACGACGGCGTAGTTGGTGGCGGTGTAGATGGGCGTGGATACTTGAGGCCTGTTGAATGCGGTCGAAGCTGTGTTGATAATTGTCCCTCCCTGGCCTCCGCGGTCCTTGCCCATGAAACGGTAGGCTAACAGGGTCCCGCGGATGACGCCGTTCTGGAATACAATCAAAAGATATAGGCCAAATGTCACATTAAGTTTTGTTTCAATCAACAATAATTTTATCAAAAATCAACAATGATTTAAGTCGGAGAACCCTAAAGAAATCACTATACTTACTTATATTTATGTTACGTTGTAAATAGTGTTGTATTTAAGCTGAATAATAAAAAACAATGCTGAAATGCATACACTTAATGTCATAAACTCAGTGCGCGGGTTTCAGGATGTAATAAGATTTACGTAACTTCATTAGTAACGTAGGTATAATGATATTGCAGTGGGAAAACGAATATTCCGTAAGAGCCTTTAATGTACCTACTTAAAGATACGAAGTACACTAATGTATTACAGTATACAAGTATGATATACATACATATATACTTGGCGACATATGCGAAAACAGAAGCATATTATGTTACGGGGAATAATAGAATGTATCTATAATACAACCAATCATTCGATAGTAGAAATAAATAATATCTATCAAATTGTTATACTTGGAAAATAAAATATCTGCATGCGATTTTCGAACTTAGTAAGTGGCCTTGAAATTTCAAAATCTAAATTTCGAATTTGACAATATTGCATAGATTTGAAAATAATAAAAAAACGTACAAGGAACGTGTCTATAGGTAATGGAGTAGAACTGTCCAAAAAATGTAATTAATTCTTCTTACGCATATTTAATACGTAAGTATGCACTTTTTTATTTTTGCTTTCAAATTATCAGCCAGCGGTAACGTTCTATCTCTGTTACAATATAAATTGTGAGTACACTTTCGGGCGTTGAATAAAATAGGATAGAATAAATCTTTTCAAATAGAATATCTTAAATCAAAATTGTAAACGCACTTAGCCATTAAAACTAAAGTAGGTATTCTATTCCATTAAAATGTCGGTATATAGTGGGAAGGCAAAATAAACTAAAGTATGGTGGCAATGTCGCAATGCGGCTGTGGTTCAATAAATGCAACAAGTGCTTCGTCTGGGTTCGATTCAAGAAACAAAGGGTGGGTTTTATTTCGTCCGTTTACACCCATTAGTCACTTTTGCTTTTGAGTTCACAGTCTGATAGTGCGTTTGGCGTTGAATTACAATAGTGTTGCCATGGCATCCATGTTTTATGTAGTTAATTAATTTTGAAAAAGTGTATAAATTGCTTAGATCGGTATATGTTATATATTGTACAATTAATTGTACTATTGTACGATTGATATTAATTGTGCAACATAATTTAGCTGTTAACTTTTAGCTTTCTAACGTTTCCATAATTTAGTGTATATACATTTACATTCAAGTAATTCTCACTTCATTTTTAAGGCTTCTAATTGACTAACCTTCGTTAAGGATTAATCCAGGCTAAGCCAAACCACAGCTGTTAACACTGACTACCCTATTAACCCTAGTTTAGTAATCGGCTTACTAAGACACAGTTTGAATAGCCGAAGTAGATATCACCTGTCTTGACCAAACAGACTTTGTCTGATGAGTAGGTAAGTCAGAAATGTCTGGATACAGCGTGCGCGTAAGAAAAGAGTTATCACTCTTTTCTTATCAATCTAGAAGAAGAACGTCAGGATTGTAAAAATAGAAGAGTAGGGTACCTAACGTGACTGTATTATAATATAAATGTTTAATGATAGTATACATTTTTTCTAATACACGAACTCAATACCCTATAATAAAATTGATAAAAACGGGTTCCTACTGAGACTGTATCCACCTATATATTTTAAAAGTAACGGAGATGTCTAACGTATTGCGGTGCCATGCGGTCTCGACGCCCTAACGAGATTACACTAATCCTTTTCAAGTAGATTATGAATGTACGCGAGCATCTCTAGAGTATACCTATATACAAAATATGTTGCAAATTGTTGCAACTACACGCTTCAAAAAAGTCCCATATATTTTTTTGGTCTTTTTCGTATCCTTTTACCATGTACTTACCTACATAAAAAACGTATAAAGTTGTTATGAAGAACTTCTGTCAATATCATTTTGACACTCACTAGAAACAAGTTTAGTGTTGCAACATAGATTGCAATGCATTGCAATGAAATAAAAATATTAAATTTAATTTTAAAGGTATACCAAGACGTTTGCTTATAGCTTAAATTTATAGATTTTTACACACGCGAAGTGACTCAGAAAACATTAAAAGTAAGCATTATGAAAATCTTACCAAGTTAACATCGACCTCCAACTCCCAAAATCTGTCGTTCATTACTCCAGCGTTGTTTATCACTATGTCCAGTCTGTTGAACACCTTTATGGTCATCTCGAACGCTTCTGCAAATTTTTTGAAATTCATTAAAATAATCAGTTAACTGGTATTTATCATTATTTTAAGATAATACTTTAACTACCATAAGCAATGTGCCTACATGGCATTTTTATATTAAAATTAAACCTTTACTGAGTATATAAATATTATAAACAAACCAAACGGTAAATTGATAAAAGATTAAAATAAATCATTTTTTATCCCATTTTTTAAAATATAAGCTATTCACACACACTTTTCATTTTAAACGTAACATCGTGCCTGTAATCCCCGAAGGGGTAGGCAGAGGAGTGTAGTACCTACACTCCCACGTTTTACCAGTTACGTTTAAGTCCAATGGAATAGGTGGTGAGCCTATTGTCATATACCGGGAACAATTCCAGATTCTGAGTCACTAGTAGAAATTCTAAAATAGAAAAATCCAATAGCACTAGCCCCAAGATTTGAACCGAGGACTTCCCGATCGGCAGTCGCGCTTGCAACCTCTCGACTAACATGAAAATTATCTTTACACAAAAGTTTTAAGTGCAATTTGTTTTCCTGCAATAAAACAAATTATTTCTTTCAGCTGGCAATACAGCCTCGTTTTTTAATTATTACTAAAACGATTGTTACTGTAACTGACGGTAAATTTTAATTTACAGGAATATGCAGGCCGTGTCAATATCAGATTAACTTGTTAAATTTAAGTAGGTACATAAGCATGCTTTTACGCTATATACCTACGGAAGAGTATACCTTACCTTCATACTGAGGGTAATCAGTAACATCGCATTGACAGAAGAGCACGTTCTTCCGGCCGTACTTGACGCCCAGCTCATCGGACACCTGCTCTCCGATTTCAGAATCGATATCGCATAACGAAACCTGCAAAGTATTCGTACTTTCACAGTGTAAGGTCGTTTGATTTTTGTGTAATATTATTAATGTTACTTGTTGTTACTATTAGTAACAATTAATAAATTGTAATACATAAGTATATAACATTTAGACGCCTGTAATCCCGGTCGGTGTGGGCTGATGAGTCTAGTGGACTCGCGCAATAAATAATAGTAATAAAATGTAACACACTGAATAAATAGTAACGCAAGTACATTTGACGATTTTGAGGAATTTTGCCCGACATTTGCTTTATATGACCTTTACCTGTTATATATTATCATTTTATGAATATAATTAAAAGTATCTGTATTCAATGGCACCTAATTCTGAAACTTCATTTTAATTATAATATACCTACGTAGAAACTCAAAAACTTAACATCACGTCTGTATCTCTACGGCGAGGTAGGCAGAGGAGTGTGGTATACAACCACGTTTCACCGGTTACGTTGTATGTCCTCAATCTATCAATGCGATACAATTTTTTTCTTGCCTAGTTTCAAAACCATCTAATGGATATTGCAATGTAGATACACCGCGTATCGCGCATTTCACAATCGATACCACCGGGACATTGCCGCGAAGCCTGCAAGGTATTAGCTCATGCAGTGATTATACTCGCCAGTACCGGAACGGCAACTCGCAACTCGATACACCACCTAAGTAAATACCTACCTGGCTTGTTAAAATTTGTAAATACAATGTTACCAGAGATGACTTACCTAGAATATATTATGTTTCTCAATAGCAAACAGATTCTATAAATGGGGTTCTACGTAAATTATTTTTTGCGTAAAACATTAAGCGTGGGAGTACTACACTCCCTTGCATACCTACGTCTTGGAGGAATAACGCGCGCGATGGTATTTTTAATGTATCTATCTTTCTTACAGTTACTTTCAAAATAGTTATCTTAATTCGTCTTTAACATCAAACTTCTATTGTTTCACTGTTAGGTGCGGGGTTACCTATTAGAAGGTGGAGGCGAAGACGTATACAAAATAAACGTAATTGATTTGTTTATCCGATTATAAGAAGGCTTAAGGGCAAAGTCTACCACGCAGCTTAACGAGGATTAATGGATTACCCTCGCCCTAAAGATGACATAAGGACGTGAAGGATTTTAAATCTCGTTAAGAGCTCGCTTTTCACATGTTCATGTCAGACACACACATGGCTGTTCATATGATTCGTGCCCCCGATCCCCAAAGTGGGAGGCCGAAATCAAAATTCATCTAGGCTACTTTAATACACTAACTTTTATACTCCTATTCTGTAAAAGGCTGCAAGCAAAGCTGATGCTGGATATGGCAGAATCGATCCAGGAAACGCTCCTCAGCTGCCTCAGACCAACAGCGGACTGATATAGATTGATTATGTCTACATTCTTACCTAAAGTACTTACGAGTATAAGCATTGGTAGACAAAGTAGTAAAATGCAACAATATAAATGTTCAAACTCATAAATCGGTTTTCTAATCGAATGTAAAATCAATAGAATACGAATGATATTATCAATAAAGTATATGTACCCTACTATATATGTAAGTAACAGCAG
>DWME01004378.1:0-16437 GCA_018244795.1 Parelbella ahira ahira
AAGAGCTGAAGATCAAGCTCAGTGGCGTGCCATTGGAGAGGCCTATATCCAGCAGGTGATGATGAGGCTCTCACTGCTGCATAATACACAACTACATCTCATTTTGATCTATTGAAAAAGACCTTCCACACAGTTTTTACCAGTGAACAAACAAGAAGAATGAATAAGGTTAGAACAATAATTCTCACATCAGATCTTCCATCTTCAATGCTGGACAGCAGAATCTGTGCATTGCATGCTTGTTTCCGAAATTTGCATATTTTGGACAAGATGGAGTTGCACTCCCAGCATATGAAGAGATTTGCAGAGTCCTTCAAAAACCATTCCTGAAATCAGTTAACAAGTATGTAACATGTATAATATATATACATATCACTATGTGGTACAAACTGCTTTGTTGGTTGAGTGGTCGCAACTGTGGCTGTTGATTTACAGGTTCTCAATTTGACCTACAGATTGGGCAAAGTGTTACTGAGATTTTCTAACTCAATTCCCGACAATTGCTTGGATTTGTGTGCTGCAGTGCTCACCCATTAATCCATTGCGGAATGTAATGTAACATTTCTGGTGACATGGTTATATATTAAATACAGTCATCTGTAATAAACATCAAAATCACAATACACAATTTTCTACATATTATGTTCTAATAAGATTAAAATATCATCTGGAGTTTCATAATAACACAATATCAAAATTTTTAATTAATAAGTTCATAGTCTATATATATGAGTGGTGTATATCAATAGGCTGATCCCCCATTATATAGGTTGTGTAATATAACTGGTGCAATGTGCAAGGACTCCACTCCTCTGCCTACCCATTCAAGGAAACAAAGTCATTATGTTATGTTATATTCCTAGATTACTTTTGTAAAAGTACTTTGTGTTGGTGTTTATTGTAGATTCAGCATTTATAATGACTAAAAAAAAATTTGCCAGTCAGTTGCATAAATTATTTTGATAAAAAAAATATTAAATACGAAATCAAAATACTCACTTTGTAGGCATCGGAATCATGACAGAGTAAGGAATATAAATTATTGACACCGTCTACTATTCTACAGAGCTGTTTTAGTTTGCGATCAACACTTAGACAAGTGCAACACAGCTTACGTATGTCGCCTTCAGAAAAATCATTCATTTTTCACACTTTTTACTTGAAATTCAAAACTAAGATTTAGAGCGGTCCAACGTCAATAAAGAATGAACTCGCAAAATGGCGTCGTCTGTGTAAATTTAAATCTGCTTTGTAACATATTTCCTTACAGGTATATCATATATTATGTGACTAGTACGAATATATTGAATATAAGATTACGGAAGTCTAGAACTATCATGTGTAACTGTACTAGTAAGAAGATATCAAAAAATATTGAAGTCCGTTTTTTATTGTCCCAATTTATGTCAACTGACATTTGTCTGTTCGTATTTTTTAAATATAGTTTTAGCTTTTTTAAAGTATACGCAATCGGCCACAGGAAAACATGTATAAAATTAATATCCTTTAGGTCGTCACGAGAGATTATTATTATTATTTCGTCAGGAGAATGTAGTCTGTAACTGGATTATGTGAAATCTGGATAAATACAAAAATTGTCATATGGCATTAAAAAATAAAAAAAAATTGATAATTTAGAATTATTCCATTATAATTAGAATTACCTGTACCAATTTATGACACGGAGTGTAACTGAGTCAAGATTGTTAGGAACAGTCGCCCAGATATTATTTTGCTTTTGACATCAAGCTTTCATTTTCTGTTATTCATACTAAGGTGACATTACTAGTGTTGCTATAAAAATGTCAGCTTCCATTGCAAAATGGAAAATATCATGGCCTCCAAAATTACCTCATTAAGTGTACGCAACTCTCAAGTTTCTGGCACGAGATGACATAAATAATATAACTTAATAATAGCTGTAATTAATTTATAATTAACGTATGCAATTTCAGTTATTAGTTTGAGAAATTATGAACAAAAAATGTCTTTTCTTTCAATCAATTTAAGAGTAACACTCATCAGCGACTGTTTTTATATATATTTACACGGTATATACGCGAAAAGTAGAGAAATTATTTTAGCGCAGGTGTGTCTCCGCAATTCTATACTCCCAGTTGTAGACAAAATAAAACAATATTTTTAAAAATATTTATTAAATAAACAAACAAAACATGGTCTTAAATTTTACATGACAAAAAGTATTTTTTTTTTCAACAGAAATTTAACCAAACTGAGTGAAAGGTATGAAAACAGTGTATAGCTTCAAATTTTATTCATTCATAACAAAAAGGGAACCGTGAATTCCTGTTATGCTCACTTATGTATATTAAAATACTAAATTTACCCTCTGATTGTTCAAACAGCAGAACATCTTTAAATACGGTGGAAAGTTGATATCTGACCCACTACTTTATCATTGTTATGCTGTCATGAAAATCTTAAAAATATATGACTTTTTCGTGCAAGTTGCCTGAAATCGCCTCTTCAATAACAAGGCACTGAGCTCGATCTTCAGTTTCTCGCATCCAACCACTTATATTGACGTTTTAAACTGAACAACGTTTACTGTGTGTTGGCGTATCGAATCATTGTTTTGTGTATGGCTCGCGTGTGCGACACGAGGGCGCATTTCTGCGCGAACGTGGCGGTACAGTGTGCGCAGGCGAACGGTCGTTCGCCCGTGTGCGTCCGGATGTGATTCTCGAGAATTCGGTTCGTCTGAAAAAAAATCGTATCATTACATGATATTTCGAGAACAAAACTAATAATTACATACAGCTAGCTGATTGGTACATTATCACCAACACTCAATGCATCCATCACCATACATAATTTGGGGTAAGATATTATAGTGTAGTAAAACAGCAAATAACTTTAACTTACGGTAAATCCACGTCCACAATACGAGCATATTTTGTTCTTGGGCGGTTGTGTCTTGTTGTGGTAGCTGGCGATGTGTGTGCGCAATCGGAATCCGTTCAGGAAGTACTGAAAACATATTCCAACTGATACATAAACATACTTTTTATGTGGGTTTCTCCTCGTAGCAGCGGTTATCACTATACTATTCTTTCTGAATATTTTGCCAACATGTCCATCTTACTCCTATTTAAACGATTTTTCAAATACTAATAATTTGCAAGAGCTTCTTGGCGGCGCCGCAATCGTTTACATTAATTACCACGAACTACCACAACAAAGAAATGATTAAATCATGACAAGTTGCCAAATATTTTTAGAGTCTGTATGTTATTACCGACATACGTAAAACCTATTTACTAATAATATTTAAAAAAAACATTATTATTATTCACCCTCGAACATTTCTCGCAGTAATAATTCGTTTTCTGCAGATGTATGTATTTGAAGTGATTGTTCATAGCCGTTTTCTTCGCATATACCTTGTGGCATTCCGGGCACGGGAATCTGAAATAAATATTGTTTTAGTGTGTATAATAAACATATTAAAAACAAAATCTTAATGTATTGAAAGGAGAATACATAAACGGCGCTACTGTTGTCTTTTCATCTGTCTTTAAAAACTTAGCATATAAATACCGTCCGTAAATACTATAGCAGACTTACCACCTTACATCGATCTACCCCCACGTGTTGAGTAACCATAGATATTTTAAAAAATCTAATTATGTCAATTTCTTTCAAGATGAGCAATTGTCCAAATTCGACAGTAAACTTACTATGTCGAATATTGTAAGTTTAAGGATTATTATGGTTCATAGATTAAAAAACTCACAACTAATGTTCTCTGCGACTCTTTGAATGTAGGCGATTCGCCAAAGATTGATATTATGAACGTTAAAACGATTGTTTTATTTTATTTTAGATATTTGGAACACATTAGATAAAAGTTGAAGCTTTCCGCACTCTTTTTAAATATACACTTTAACTACTGCAAATCTTGTACTTTTTCGTACGCGCGATATTCAAAAATTCACATCATATATTGATAAGGTACCGGTGATAAGCTCACTGGTGGAGCTGGGGGAAATATGCTGATGATAAAAAATTTAACTAGAAAATTTTTAATCTATTTCGCTGCATACGAATGAGCGTCATTAAGTTTGGTGAACAACCCAAAACAAACTACTTACCCAATTTTCGGTTTATGCTTCACACTGACTAATAGATGTCGCTTGTATAGCGACACATTCTCAAACTGTATGTTGCACTCTACACAATAAGTGTCCTCGGACACTTGTTTCGTGTGCCTCAACGCTATGTGCCGCACCATTGAATGGTATACCGTGTATTTTTTATTACAGAACTTGCATATATTCTCCATATGTTTTATTCTGCAAATACATACATACATACATCATATAGAACTAAAACCAGTGAGTTCAAACTGAAAAACAGGATAACAGTATGCTGCTACGATCGAGTATAATATCTATGTTAAGATCATTGAGGCATTCTGAAGGTAAATTTATCAAGGAACATTTTCTTGCTTCATATGACACATTAAACAGGCTCGTTGGTGCAAACATATTTCGAGTATGATGTAAGTACCACCCAACAACGAGAAGAGATAGACATTTAAACATACGTACATATAAATATACACAGATACCTTATACATACCTAATATGTTTAGCGATACGCTGTTTCGTGGCACTTTTGAACCCACAATAGTCACATATGAACGTCCGGTGCATACCGTTGTAGTGTTTATAAAACTCTTTGTACCTGGAATTTATATTATTAATATCATAACGTGTCATAATACCATAGCTGTGCTTCCGCGAGAGGTTAAGAGGAGTGTAACATATTTATACCAATTCTATTATAGGTCTAACGGGACAGGAGGTAAGCCATATAAAGGGCACAACTTCAGAGTCTGAGCTACTAGTTAGAAAAAATATTAAACTAGTGATATAATATGCTTAAAAATGTTTTGCAGCGTTCAATTTGAGTGTTATCGTTGCTCAAAATACATCTTTGTTATTTTTGCTAACTGGGAATATAGGGTTCATGCCCCATTAAAGCCTTTATGCGTTTAATTTATCGATTCGATAATTTCAACCAGAAACAACATTAAAATTAAACCTAGAAACAGCCAGTACTACTTCAAGGACTGGATACAATACTCATAAACAGGGTTCTATAACAATTCAAGAGCTCGGCTTTCATTCTATCGACATACATAAAAATGCATGTTGTGTAATACTGGTAACACTGTTCAATTTACCATAAACAAAAATTAGCCTTAATAATACTCACAGTAATCGAAGGCCACATTTCCTGCATTCGACACAACGCTGGTGTTCGTACTTCAAGTGCAGATCCAACTGAAGCTTCTTCAGACACTCGTAACCACAAATCACGCACACATACTTGAAAGCGTGACTCTTTATGTGCGTTGACAGATTCAGCTTCGATTTTAGCCGTATACCGCACAAATCGCACGCGAACTTGTTCGACTGCCAATATTTTTTCATTAAATGTATAAGTTTAATTTAACGCGAAAAAAAATTATTTCTATCATGAAAAACAATATTTCAATTGTATCATTAACATTGGACTTGTATCGGGTTATGTCTTCACCTATATTATAATTAGAAGAGAAAAAGAAACAATTATGTCAAGGACTGTAATCCAAAAATTGTAATACACTAAACAGCTCACTCTTTTCTGGGAGCCAGGGCTCTCTGCTTGAATCGTTTTGGTCAATAGATCATTATGATATGATTATTATTATTAATTATTCAACTAATAAGATTACTGAAAATATTTTTATCAAAAACATCCAATTGTAAATCTCATATATCGCGTGTAAACCCAGAAGTCACAAAGTGGGCGGCCAAATTCTAAGCAGTTAGGCTATCATTACCACTCGTAAAGAATTAAAATTGTTGAAAAATCTACCTTTGAATGAAATCTTTTTAAATGTTGCTCGTACAACTGTTCGTTATAGAAACCGTTAATACAATTCTCACATTTGAATGTAGCCTTAACATACTTCTTTCTTTCCCTAGCTTTTGCTTCACAACGTAGCCTTTCCTCTTCATCGATCTCTACTTTCAAACATAGCTTGTTGAAACTCCGATCATCGTTTATATTGTGATTTATCACTGTATATTTCGATTTCATTGACAATTTCCGTTTTTCAATTATCACTCGCTTTCTCAGCTCCCTGTCGTCGATTCCCATCTCCTCCTTAACTTTTCCTACATGTATTTCGATCATTGCAATGTTTTCTGTAACATCCACATCGTCGTTCATGTCATCTATATAGTTGTCTTTTAATTTTACATCCTCGCAATCATCCGTTTCTTTTTTAATACCATCAATGTCCAACACTTCCGCCATTATTTCATTTTTGTTATCATCTGCCTCATAATCTGTTTTCATTTCTTCGTTTTGTGTTTGATAATTTGATACGTTTACATCATTTTCATGTATTATTATGTAGTCGGGCGTGCATTTTGTGAATATTGTGAGGGCAGATAAATGGGGACTGATATTCTGGAAATAAAAAACAGTTTTAAGCGACATATACTATTGTCGTATATGATCAGAAGTGTTATAACGTTCAATAGATATCGGAAAAAGTGATTGTCATCGTTATCAACCCTTTCGTCAACCCACTATTGATTATCGGTCAGTTCTAAGATTAAGGAGGTTCAATGGCATAATCTACCACAATGGCCAAGAGGTTCACAGAAAGCGCCTTAGAATATATTAATAACTACTTAATATGAATAAGAATCATTACTTAATAATTTTTTTTATTTACTTGAATCGATAATTTATTCTAAAAAGCATATATGTATATCGGAAAGTACTCATAAACGAAATATGCCTATTTTGTAAAATTACGTATCAGCTTATCTCACATACCATGTTGTGACGGTGTGTGTGGAGATTGTGAAGACACACCCGACCTGTTATAGTTCCGAAACTAATCGAGTTATCCTGAAAGTACATGTGTGAGCCACAGTTTTTATCATCACCATCAGCCTTTATAAGTGCGTTGCTGGATAATTCCCCCTTAATTGATACCTCTCCGTCCAATCCTCATCTACATCCAGCTGTTTTCTTAAGGTGGTCAAACCGTCTGGTAAGTTGATGATCTATGTTTACTTTACCGAGACGCGGCCACCACTTAATGACTTCCTTCCTCATCAGTCATCGGTCCTTCGAACGTTTTGAATACCAATACTTAATTATTAACAAAATTTAAAAATAGTGTTGGCAAGTCGAGAAATGCCTGACCTTTAACGGTCTATTGTCAATAATGTTTTGTCATTAAGAAAGTATTAAAAATAAAGTATTTTACTGCACACATTTTTTTGTGTGAGGCTACATTACATTTTAATTAGTTATATCTTTACCATTACTTACTTTCATTTTACCTATGTTTTTCATTGTCAATAGCTCGTGAGCTAGTTTAATTCTTTTTTGAAATTTTTGCATGTTTCTCAGCGAACTCCGACATTCCCAACACATTAAAGGCACCAGTATGGTAGTCTGAAAATATTATTTAGTTTTAGTGTAAATAAAAAAACGACCAATAAAATTTAATTGTGAAATATATTCAACTTTCTTAATGCAGTATAAGAAAATAGTATACTCATTCCGCAAAATTCTTGATATAATATTTTTTTACAAAGGGAGAATTATTGTTATTATTAGGGCAACACACATTCTACAGGCAAAATATTACATTCTACTGACGTGATAATCTTATTTGATTCAGTAACCTCTTCGTTTTTAATATGCGAAAGATTCATAGCTAACAATAATTGATTTTTTATGTAAATTATGACAGTCATTATTAAAATTCAATGTATATTATGATTTATTTGGAAAGCGTACGTAAAGGTTAAGAAAAGTATAGGAGCTGGTTATATCAATAGGTCATTCATGTTCGAACTTAATTATTAAAAAATAAGGAATAAGTTCGTTAAAGGAACGAGATATTTGATTATTTACCGTTTTATGCGGAACTGGTTCACTGAGAAAGTCATCCGTTAATTTTTTATAAAGACGCAAATACTGTTTTATCGGAAATAACTTTCGGTCTCTCGATAAACAACCTTCGCAGACTTCATTTTTCAAAGGTTTTCTACTGCTTGCCATATTCAAATGTGCACTGATATGCAAAAAAGGAGTGGTTATATCCAAATATTTATGTTTTAGGTAAATCGTTGTTAGGAAACGCCGTAATATATCCAGCCCTCGGACAACAAAAGTAACGTCAAATTGACAGTTGCCTTTTTACATCTATGCATCTCGATCATATTATAAGACAAACAGCACATACAGCCTACGTATTTTTTAAATAATGAATTTCCAAATATTTTCCTTTCTAACCAAAATAATAATAATAATCAGCATGGATATTAAACGAGTTAGTGTCTAGAATTTCATTCTATTTATTTTATACAGCAGACACAACTGCTAACATAGGTACCCTGGTTTTAATTAACTTGTCATTTGAAATTCCTCGGTAATGTAAGCAAAATTTTAGATTTCAAAAGTGCTAATTTCATTCGTTCAGGTCGCACTTCAATAAAAAAATCAGTTTTAAATACATAATAGCAAATTTAAAACTTTCCAGCTTAGTAATTATTTTTCAGATAGTTGATAAATTGCCTATGCTGAGTAACAATTTAGGTCGCCTGAAGCGCACCACATTTAATTAGGCTAATTAGATTAATTTCACTAGCATGCTGAAAAGACATGTAACGATAGTCACATGTTACGATTTCGCTATAGGTAATGACATCACCATCATCATCATAATCAGCAGCAGCAGTGGTCGTTCATACGCTGCGGCGGGTATTTCGCCGCATAGGTACGAGTCTTTGGGCCTCGGGATCCCCTCTTTAGCCGGACAGTCTCGGGAGGTCAATCGCCCCCCGGTGATTTCATCCCGTCGGTCTGACGGTGTCGTGATCAGTGGCCGCCACTCGCCGACCATCGATGCTACACAGCATCGTCCAACCCCTCTAGCTCCAGCGGGAGCGGGTAGCCGTCAGGGTTGATGGATCGACTTTTCGTTTTCACCTGCATGGTCGAGTCTCGCCTCCCAGGTGGCTCCGCCGTGCTCTCTCATCTCCGCACTCAGTCTCTCCACCGCAGCATTCAGGTCAAACTTTACCCGGGGACACCGGGTCAGCGCCCAGATTCGTCGCACCTCGCGCTTGAGTTTCAGCAGGCGCTGGAGACGGACATTGAGTTTGTCAAGTCGACTCTCGGCCGGTACGGTGGTGGTGGACGCCGTCAGAAGGGGTTTTAACGGTTGCTATAAATGTCTAAACGGAGTCCTCTACACCGTCCGGTGTTGAGGGTGATCCTTCTATTTGAATGTTGGCCCACTGAGACCGAAAAGACTCCCAGTCCGTCCTGCGACGAGATCTAGGGTATCTAGGGAATTTGGCACCTAGGCTAAGCGTAATTAGAATGGGCAGGTGCTGCGTGTCCAGATCGTATAGCACCTCTATATGGACCGGACAAGGGAGACCCTTGTGGAATACGATGTCCAGGACATCGGGGTGGTGGCGCTCGTCCGAAGGTGTGGGTGGGTGCTTCTGGCCCAAGGACCGCGTACCCTTTCTCCTCGGAGTCAGCACACAACTTGCGTCCCACTGGATTGACAGCTGTGGAACCCCAAGCCCTGTGTTTGGCGTTGATATCGCCAGCTAGTAAGGTCACAGTATCACCATCCATATCATTATAATCAGCCTATGTCAGTCCACTACTGGACATAGATCTCCCTTTAATGAGCACCAACGCCGTCATCGGATTGCCGCATCTAGCGTTACTTTATATCGTCATAACCCCTTTACTATCCCACTATTGGACACAGGTCTCCTTTCATTTTTGAAAATAAGCCTTAGTTTGCCACATTGCCCAAGGTTGGCCAATCAGTTGACAAAACACAAAAACATTTTGTTTTAAAGAAACGACAAGTTTATAGCTTTCAAATATTTTATTTGATTAAAAATAATTATAATACACAATGTATTCAATATTCAGCCTTATAACATATTTAAACCTATTAATAATAATCTATCATTAATATAATGAATTAAGGTATTCTATCCATTTATTCAATAATTATTGTGTAAAACAACATTTATGAACATTAAAAATTTACTGTCATCAGATTCCATTCAACATATTTGAAAATAAAAAAAAACAGAAAAGCACCTACATCAATAAAATGTATGAAACAATGTATGTATAAGAAATAATCTGGCATTGAACTGCCATATCTTCTACACACTTATCATCCACTCAGGACTGACTGGCAGAGAATAACTTCGGCATTAAGCTTGTCTTATACAACTTTCCTATAAGGGTTACATGATAAAAAAGAAAATAAAATATGTTTTTTGATCTGACAAAACAGTTACAAGTATCATTTAAAACATCACAACCTACAAAGCTAATTAACAATTTTCACAACATTAAAAACCTATTGCAAGTTTTGTATTTTCGTTTCAAAGTATTTTAAAACTATATTTGGTTAAATTGAATCTTTTAAATGAAGACAGCAAATTTCCCTGGCAACTAGGAAATTAAAAGTCACAATATTGGCAATACACCTTTACCAGGGTCAGCATAACTTACCATTCATTGAATTGATGACTGGCATGCTACGAAAATCGCTACCCTTCAGAAATATTACTGACAATTAAAAAAGTGAATCATCTTTTCAACACAACAACAATTCACTTGCATGTATGTATTCAAACACATCATAATGACTCTTTGTCATTACACTGTTAAAACCTGGTCCGTCTGAATGTCCGTGCTCTCTGCCTATGCCGTAAGGGAATTGGCGTGAAGATATGTATGACCTAGTTAGATCAGAATACAGACAAGCAAAATGTCTTCATTTAACATAGCATATGTCACCGTCCAACCAGGTTGTCTGATGAGATTAAAAAAACAAATTGACACAGCTGGCCTCAAAACTAGGGTGGAGTGGTGCCAACTGTGGGTGGTCCTGTCGTGGAGTGTATTTATAAAGCTGATGGATGAACGAGAATGGTTTTAAGGATTATAAATCCTTGATTTTGAGTAGCATACATCAAAGAAAAAAAAGATAATGTTTGTGAAACTGAGTATCACGTAGACATGCTATATAAAGTATTTTCATTAATATCCTTGCCCATTATGACCAAACACTAAATTAAGGCGGGTGAAAATGTATCATATCTGTTAAATCATCTAATTTTATTAAATGTAACACCATGCCTGTAGTCCCTGATGGAGTGGTCGAAGGGTGTATGTAGTAAACTCCCACATTTCACCAGTTATGTTTAAGTCCCATGGAATATAGGTGGTGAGCTTATTGCCATACCCCGAGCACAATTCCAGACTCTGAGTCACTATTAGGAATTCTAAATTACAAAAATCCAATAGTACCTGACCCAGAATTTGTATCCAGGACCTCCCGATCGGCAGTCGCGCTTGCAACCGCTCGACCAACTAGACAGTCTAATTTTATTAATGTCATAACATAGAAGAAAGACATTAGGTCTGTAAGGATAGAGATGTTAGGCATTCAGTGCTCTTTGCCTACTCTGAGTGAGACCTAGTGTAGTGATATAATAATAATCATGAATATATATTCACTTTTTCTCACTGGCCAGTCTGCAAGGATTTTTATTCCATAGGAGCAATTAACATGTCTGTCTACCATCAGATGTTATATTTTAATTGAACTCCATTTCCATATATTTAAAGACCTGACAAATAAGACTAAAGATTTAATGACCTGAAGACAGTGGGAAGCTACTGGATTCGGAAGGCTCCGGAGCAGAAGGATTGGCATAGACTAGAAGAGGTCTATGTCCAGCAGTGGACATCCAAAGGCTGATAATGATGATATGTATAATATTACTGAAACTTCTCAAAAGACCAGTTACAAAACCTAATTACCATTTTTATGATACTTTATTTCTTCCAATTGATTATACGACTCCATATGATATTACCAATAGTTTATTGGCTACATTTTGCTATCCAAGGGGATACTGTTCCAGGAATTTAAAGTCTATGTTAATTGAGCAGTGTAAATGGGGAGGTTTTTCTTCACGTATGTACAAAAACAGATTTATATAATTATGATCATATGAACAGTCCTTAAGATTTTTACAGATGGAGCTGTAATATATATTAACATACTGTGCTATAATATTTATCACAACAAGTTGCAGTCAGTAGCTATCCTATAATATATATATTACTATACCAAGATATGTCTTGCTAGAGCTGTTCACATATTTCAATGATGAACTTAACAAACGTAACATGATGCCTGTAATCTCCGAAGGGGTAGGCAGAGGAATGTAGTACACTCCCACATTTCACTAGTTATGTTTACGTCCCATGGAATAGGTGGTGAGCCTATTGATATACACCAGGCACATCTTCAGACTCTGAGTCACTACTAAAAATTCTAAATTAGAAAGATCGAATAGTACCTGACCAAGGATTTGACCCAGGAACCAACAAGGGAGTCAAAGTTAAGTTGAATGATGAGATGTATATTATAGCTTTGTGTGGTCACCCCAGTGGAAATATACACAAAATGTCTTTTAACATATTATATCCAGCTGTAATACACATTATAGCTCCATCTGTGGTGACCTCTATTTGCACCTAGTAAGAAACAGGAGGAACTTGCGGTAACATATTTGTATAGATACACTGGTTTTCCTCTGGCTTCATTAGTTGCATCTGTTGATGCTGCATTACCGGTTGCATTTGTTGAATCTGGGGTGGAGGCGGTGGGGGTGGAGGCTGCTCCGGTGGTTTTTTGTTTTTCTTCTCGCATTTCCTAAATTTAATACCTAATTTGTTTAGCAGAATTAACCTAAGGGACTCTTTACCTCCTTTGTAGTTCAGCTCGTGTTTAGCGGCCGCTAATATCTTTCCCAGTGTTGGGACCTCCTTCCTAAGCGAGTAACTGTTAACGATGCCCCGTAAAGAACATAATTGAAAGTAATCTAGTTGCACTTTAGTTTTTCTGACGCGTTTTTTCTTCGGTCCAGCCATTTTAGTCTGTGTCGCTTCAGCCCGTAACCCGTCCCGTTTTATCCTTTTGATCGTACTCTCTGACAGCCCAGTAGCGGCGCAGGTCCGTTTGACCACGTTTTCCACGGGAAAAGCATATCCACGATTTAATTTTTCACTCTCAAAAAACTTAATCACTTTGTAAATAATCTCGCGCGCTTGGCCATCTATGGCCTCCTTTTTCTTCTTATCCGACCGAGGCTTAGGTAATAATGTTAATACTGTTGGTGCCTGCTGCTGCTGCTCTTCAGGATTTGAAGGCATTGACACTTGATTCTGAACTTGGACTTGCACCTGCTGCGGCTGAGCCATTTGCATTTGATTGTTTACAGTCATTTCGTGTATGTGCTGTTCCATTTTAAAGTGTTTATTAGCTATTATTTACAATGTCATTCAAGGGCGAAAATTCCTAGATTGCAGTGTTTAGTTTTAAGCCCGTTCTGTGTTTGTTACAAACAAATGGATTGGTAAAACAATCAGCCGCCATCTAAGCAGCACAGTCAATATACACAGATAACAACAAAATTCAATAGATATTTGACACTAAGTCAGGCAATGTGTAGTAACACCTAAATACCTACCTAGGTATTTGATTATTGTCACATTACAAATACAACAATAATTAATTATTAGGAACTGTGGTTTGTACATAAAACTCATTCAGTTTTATAATTTTTTCATTTTATGTTTATAATTTACGTGATTTTATTATTACAATTAATTAAATTTTCTTCATTTCATTGTATCAGTTTAATTAGAGCTCGTCAAACACGTGATATACAGTTCGTAAAAAGAACGCAAAAGGATGGCTCTAGAAAAAAGATCCTTTACCCAAAAGCTATTGCATATTATTCACTCTCCATGGGTGGAGTGGATCTATTCGATCACTTCAGATCTTCTTACCCAATAAACCGAAAGGCAAGGAAGTACTGGATGAGACTTTTGTTCTTCTTTTTTGACGCCTCAATAATAAATGCGTGTGAAGAAAACCGAAGTGGTGGTTCTCGATACACAGAATGATGGCCCAGCTGACATAAAACTTTTTTAGACCAATTCAAATATCTGGACAGCACTAGTGCATCGCAGTGCAACCTTGATTGTGAAGCTTACGGCAGAATTGGAGCAGCTGCTGCAGCTTTTGGCAAACTTCGTCTCAAGGTATTCCGCTCGCATGATATAAAGCTCGCTACGAAAATATCTGTATATATGGAATCGTTCTGCCAAATCTCTTATATGCCTCCGAAACATGGCCACTGTACCCTAAACATATCCAAAAAACATTACACAGATTCCACCCTAAATGCCTACGCGACATTATGAATATCCATTGGTCGGATCGTGTTCGTAACACGGATGTTCTACGACGTGCCAATGTCGGAGGAATAGAGGCCTATCTAATGCGGAGACAGTTGTGGTGGGCAGGTCATGTCTCCCGGATGCCAAAACAGAGACTAGCCAAAGGCATCTTTTACTTTGAACTGCAGAATGGCAAGCGGAAAGGGGGCGGTCAATGACTGCGGTACAAAGATGTGCTTAGGCGTTATATGAAACGATATAACACACAATGCGTCAAAATGGGAGACAGTGGCAGCTTCTTAGTAATTTATCTAACCTATTCTGTGTTTGTCTTACGAAATATTGTCCCACTGCTTGACAAAGATCACCCTTAGACATAGAAAATATATACCTTTAAGAGTAATTATTATTAATTGTATGTTTGTAAAAGTTTAGGAAGTAATAAAACGTTTCTGATTAGTTTTTGTTTTTTATTACCTGTCTAAAAAAATATTCACAAAATTCTGTAGACAAATCCGAGGTACTAATTGTAGTACATTGACAATAAGTGGGTAATGCAAAAGTAAATCAGTGTTAAACCAACTCGCGTATGTTCACTACATGGTGGCAGCGGTGGGATGTTTAAATATTAATTGAGCGGTGTTAAAGTTCCGGAGTGCTATAAAAAGGTTTATTGGTATTTAATAATATAATACTTAATAAATGCCCACTATGGAACACGCGCGTCATTCCGCGGAATTATTACTCGAAGGTGGTCCGACCGCGCGCGTTGAATCATGGCGTCGATGGCGAAGTGTTATTTAAAGCGTCGAGAGTGAGCAAGGAGCCTAAAGAAGTTCAGGCTAGTTTGTTGGTTAACCTCATAAGAGCAGCGGGATACGAGGTAGGTATATTTCACTTTCACGTTTGGGGATAACGAAAGTGATGACATCAAGGGCGTACTGGCAAAGTTTGAAAACTATTTCGAGGCTATGTCAAATATTACCGTGAGGCGATTCAGACTCTTTAGTCGCAATCAGGATGACCAGGAAAACATCGATCAATATGTGATAGCCTTACGGCTATTGAGTCAACAGTGTGAGTTTGGTGAATTACATGAGAGTCTGTTACGTGATAAAATCGTATGCGGTATCGTCAATAATACGGTCAGGGACCGCTTACTTCGAACGGACGAGTTGACGTTATCGAAAGCAATACAAATATGTCAGGCGGTAGAGATCACTAAAGAAGAGAATTTATGTTTCGACGGTGGATCCGAAGAGGTGCCAGTAAACGCGGTGACGAGGCGCAGCGGCGCCGACGACGCCGGCAGTCGAAAAGCAGTTTACAGTACATAATTATGTTAATTTAAATTCGTTGGTCGAGCGGTTGCAAGCGCGATTGCCGATCGGGAGGTCCTGGATTTAGATCCCTGATCGGGTGCTATTGGATTTTTCTAATTTCTAGTAGTGACTCGGCGTCTGGAATTGTGCCCGGTGTACGGCAATAGGCTCACCATCTGTTCCATGAGACTTAAACGTAACTGGTGAAACATGGGAGTGTACTACACTTCTCTGCCTACCCCTTCGGGTATTACAGGCGTGAGGTTACATTTTTTAATGTTAATTTATATTAAAAATTAAACTTTTTAATTTTGGGATTCCATAATTACTTCTTACAAATCCACGTTTGTGTAAAAAAATAGAATGGACCGCTTAAAATTATGTAATATTGTCAGTTGTCCAAAAAATTGAATTTGGTAGCACACTAACTACACACACAGCGCCACCTACCGGGTTCATTTGTGAATTCAATTCAAACCTTGCAGGGACTAACGCGAAAGTACACAAAAATGTCATTAGAATGATTATTAAAAGATACAAATAGCAACGCCACCTACCGAGTCTAACTAACATATCTATAGCGTATATACATAATATAACATGTGTAATTAAACGTAAGTAAATAAACACGTATAAAATAAATGATTGTTAGAAATCAAAACACAGAGAAAAATAATGACCCGAGATTTTTGTATATAAAGATTAACGTTTACTATAATATAAATTTAACTTATACTTTAGCCTCAGCAAGACGTGGCCG
>DWME01004379.1:0-16437 GCA_018244795.1 Parelbella ahira ahira
GCGCGCCATGGATTCGAACCCAGGACCCCCGGAATGAGAGGCTGAATTCTTAACCACTAGGCTACCACTGCTACCACAGAGCCTAAGTACCAAACAAAATTCCAAGTCAGAATACAATATCTTTTAACCAATGCATGAAAGCTTTCAAAAGTTATTGTACGTCCAATTATCAAAAACCTTTGTTATTACTTGCCTAGGCCATAAAAGGAATCTATTAACTTTCGTATTTCTATTATCGATAGTTTCTGCTCTGCGTTGATCAATCAGCCACTAAATAAACATGTTCTTTTATAATATCTATTAGAGCCGATGGATAATAAAGTAATATTAACATTATTAATCATAATAAACCACATTATGCAAGATGTAAAATGCTACATACATATATAGCACGCGCATAATTATTTAAATTTTATTTTTCATATGAATATCGATGTAGCTTTTTAATTTGTGACGCAAATTGTTTTTGCAGTAATAAATTTTATTGGCTATCGTATATGCAGTAGGCGTGGAAGGAATTACGTAAACCTACATAGACACGCGTAGTTATGTTACGAGTATGAGAGTGAATGTATCAGATGCTACAAACGTCTTCAGTTTGCAAGATGTGTGCGGGTCAAATAAGCCGCAATTATACATTTAAATTTTATATAATTTGAGAGCAATTCGTCGTCTTACGTCACAATGGGCTCATGTTATCATTTCACTTTTCGTGACTTCATATCATTATTTTACAAGCCTAATCAAGAATATTTTAAGAGTTATTAAAAATGAATTTCACTTTGGTTAATATAGGTTAAAATTAGAACTGAATTTTGTCTATGTCAATAAAAAAATGGCATTCTATTTTTTTAATTATGTGTAAGACCAAAAACAAGCCTTTTTTTATAGTCACATGTTTTGTGCAGTAGGCAGTTTGGAACAATATTTTTTTTGTCAAAATCTCCATGTAATGACTGGAATCTGATTTTTTTTATTAAAAGTTATACAGAGTACTAACACAAATCTTTGTCTCGTTCTTCTTTTACAGATCAACCTAATCTTTTCGACCACTGACCGATGACCGAAGGTACTAAGAACGTTCAGCTCGTGGAAGACGTCGAGCGGTGGAGCTATATTGTGTATCAGGTGAAAGGGTACTAGTGTCACAAGTCATCTTCCATTATCAGCTACGTCAATTTCCAAGTGTAGTTAGTTGTTAAGGTGAGGAGATGTTACGTGATCAAATCGCTACGCATCGCTAGCAGCTTGCGGCCATCACAATGATTATATAGAAACTACCGCACCTATGGGCAATATATAATATCTATGAGCACGGATTCCATGCAGTTTCTAATAGCGAGTGCGCATTATATACCAATATGATATGATGCCGACAAACCATCACGGCATCGGCCGCAAATTCTGGCGGACCTAAAACGTAACGTTCGAGTGACCGATTTAGCAACAAAAGGACCCGCCTGATGAATATAAAAACATTACGTAACACGCGATAAATTCGTGTGCCTAATATAACGTCATGCATCGAATTTGAATCGATATATATGCATGGGCAACAATAATTGATATTAAACTGTCTCTACAAGGCCACTATTACTCAGAGTAGTCTGCAACCATGCAGAATTATAAATTGCTCAGGTCGGCTGACGTAATGTGTGACCTACAATTTTCTTTTCCATTGCTACGTTCTATTAAGTATTTAATATAGAAAAAATATCACTTCACTCCATTACGCGCTTATAAATAATTTTAGATACAGATTATATACAAAACTTATTACTTGTAAAAAATTGTAAATATGTTGAATTTTTTTCGTAACTGGAAATATTTTCGTAACTTGACAATCAAATTCAATCAAATTTAGAAATGGCAGACAGCAATTTAAAAAGGAACTAACACATCGACAACGGTACTTTATGTGAATAGGTGGGAAAAAAAATTAGAAATCAAACAGACACAAAGAATTATCGGCAGTTAAAATCCCATAAGGAATATTGTTATTATTATCATGATTTAATGTTATGGCTCCATTGTCATCCCATTGTGTAACTGCGGTCATTCGTGCTTTGTTACGGTCTACATTATATAGGCAAGTTCTATTCTGTGCCAACTACTAGTACGCGTCTTTTGCGTCGTCCATTGCGTACTTTCACTCTCATATTTAATTGTTCTCTTTTCCCTACTTTATCACTTATATTTGGGTTATTTATTTATATTAATCTATATTATTTTCGCTTTGAACTTTAAAATCTGTTTAGTAAGTGTTATTATCTAATAAGTAAAAACATATTATTTGTAGCGGGTCACACCTCAAACTACGTCGTATCGAAGCATACTTTTAATGCTTGTAGTATTCTCTGTGGTGAACCCTTAACAAAAGAAACTTTCAGATTTATTTTTCTTTAACAAATGCCTATATATTTTATTATTTGCCGATCATACAATCATAATAATTACAAGGTGATGCCCACGAGTTCGTTCGCGTGATTTAATGCACTTTATCATTTTTATTTTTTTTTGTACTGAGCCATAAAATTTTCTAAAAAAAATAAGTCATTTCTCATAAAATCACTTATCTGATGTCTTGTCGAAATCGATTCAGCCGTTTCGGAGATTACTCGGAACAAATAGATACACAGATAGAAAGACAGACATACACAAACATATAAAAATTTAAAAAATTGCCTTTATGTTATATATAACGTGTATACTTTCACATGAACTGATTCAATACGATCATTTTGATATAACAAACAGACACTTCAGTTTGGTTTATATATATAGATGTGTGTCTATATACATTTCGCTTACTCTAGTACTCTTGACATCCAAACGACGAAGTGACTGTTAAGGATTATTGGGCAAACTCTAAACGCGTCGAGTCGTGATTTGAATTATTCGAATGTTATTTTTTTATGTAAGTATCTATTGCGGGACCTTGTGGTACTCTGCCATGAATGTTTTTTTGTGATATTATCTTATGTCATGTAGACTAAATATTGCAACACTTAGCTAACTTAAATTATATAGATATGAAAATGGCTGGTTTTTAGGTAATGCTTCTGTAAAAAATTCCGTCTTAGATATCAATTTTACAATCCATTTCTCGATATGTACTTGGATATGAAACATATAAAAAGATTTGCGGTTTCACACGCACATCTCTATAGCAGGCGTGGCAGAGTATAATTACTGCGTTGGGAAAGACGAAGTATGCACCAACATCATCCGGACACAGCAATGATTTAGTGAAAACTTACATGTTCACATAATTATACTAGTGGCCCAGTAGCGTTTAGTAAAACTATTTGTAAAAAGATTTTTAAAACAATTCTGATATAGTTGATTAGTAAATTAAAATAGATTTTTAGGCGTTTTTACGAGAGCCGAGAGCTCATGAGTTATATAAGAAAATTTGCCTATAAAATAGGGACATATGCCTATGTAAATATAGAGAGAAAAATACATTAATATTGTTACGGACGACAGTATCTCGAAAGTTCGCTGTTCGTTATGGATTGTTCGTTATGTATTTTTAGTGGTTTCGACTGAAAATGTTACTAACGTAAACTTAAGGGGAGTAACTGACCCTTTTGAGGCCCGTATAGCAAACTCGTCAGATAGGGTCCTTCCTCAATGGAAAGAAGCGGAATCTACACTATCGTTTTTTCTTATTAAATCAACACAAGGAATAATTTAACGGTCAAGTGGAGAAGGACACCACCAACGCTATTACAATTTGTTGATTTTCTTGTAACTTTTAACTTAAACTGGTTGCCCGTATCATTTTCTCGTTCCGCCACCATATTTTTACGCCACTATCTACGCGTGTCGCTTATTATTTGAAAAATATTGCTTTACAGTCTATTCGAAAATATAATTAATTTTATAACACCAATTACTACATAATTATAGTGCTAAGACGTCGATATCGATATGTGATGCAATTGATATACGAATTATTTTTAACATGGCAACATAATACTCAATGTGGCAACATACATATTATTATTGAATGTATTGCTATTACAAGTATTAAATATTAAACGAACCGTGAATTCTCTTTTAGTCATGTAGTCGGTGTATAAATTGTCTTATTAAGGCTTTGCTCAATAGATGTCGTGTGTTCAAGCGTTGTATCTGTTCTGTTAATATCTTATGTTTGGTGAGCTTACCGTCCGACAGCGCTAAAGCGGGTGCATACACCGCAACTGCAGTGTATAATATCATTTGCATCATATACAAGATGCTTGCGAACACACGCATTGATTTACAAAAACGCACTTCCTGAAACACAATTATTATACTTATAAGATTACTAAACACCTATTTCTTATATCTATAACTAAAATATTCTCTATGGTTAACTTCACACAGTTTAAAAAATATAAAGTTTCAAAAATTTCCGTTCATTTCAATTTCATTAGCACCAACTATTTTATCATTCCATTGTTTGATTAAGTTTATCCGATATACTCACAGAATTATCAAGATTTAGGTCATTGTATGGACGCTGGCCAAGTGCGTGTTGATAGATTTGACAAGACTTGGAGAACATTTAGGAGAAGTGTAAAGTGTGCAGATTCCCCTACGATGTTTTTCATCACCGTTACACAACTTAAATTTGTAACGCACTGAATTTTGTATAAAATGGGAGTCCTGCGCACCGGATTTTAAAGCCATTGCTTCCGGAGCGGAAGGAAGAAAGCATTAGTCTATCGTTCCTTTTTCATAGTTCTGTTTTTTGTCTTACCAAATACTCGTAGCACGAAGTGAGTCGTAACCTCATGAACACTGGCAGGTACAACTGACTGGCCACCGGCATGACGAGTATGAACGCCACGCAGATCATCCAAAACTGCGCACCTGCCATGTACATTTCTGCAGGGTTGCCTAGCAACTCTATCGCTGTAATGAAGCTGGAAATTGTAATTATACGTCAAATCAACGGGTAAAAAATGTGTACTGGACAGAAACACAATTCAGTAAAAGACAGCGTGAAGGTACTATAACATTTAGAGAAGAATAAATCAATGGAAAGACCAATAAGAATGATTATTTTTGATAATAAGCTCGAGATTCATCTATTTGATTAATTGTACCATGGTATGGCTACAATTACTCGCAATAGCCATAGATCATCATATCATCATCGTCAGTCTGTTGTGGTCCACTGCCTCTCCAATAGGAAGCCACTAAACCTTCAGCTTCAGCTCTTCTTATCCAACCGCTGCAAGCCACTTTGTGTATATCGTCATTCCAATATGATATAAATAGTATATAATTAAGAAAATGGTATTCGTGTCCACCTTACCTTGCACCAAGGCTGAGAGCCATAGGTAGAGTACCCATAGAGGAACCACCGAGGAGAAAATCATCCCCGGTAGTCTGTTTCTCGCCGAAATATCCATAAAATACACCGATAGCACACGACACAATAAGCATAGTCGCCAGCACACTATAATCTTGCCATAGAAAAAGTTCTCTAGTATTTATTTCAGTTTCCTGGTCGTTAAACACAAGTTTTGTTTCGTTCACATGCTGTAGTGGACTATTGGGTGACGCTATCGCTGATGTTATGCCATTTAAACCCCAAAAAATTAATGTTAATTTATTGAGTAGTACCTAGAAAGATATTTTCATGTCAATTTTATTCAGAATGAATTTTTTTTACTAGCTAATTATATTTCATAACGTAACCTATCCTCATCATCAGCCTACTCTCGTCCACTGCTGGACATAGGCCTCACCAATGCACGCCACTGAGCTCGATCTTCAGCTCTTCGCATCCAACCACTGCCAGCCACTTTGCGTATATCGTTACTCCACCTAGCTGGAGGGCGTCCTACGCCCTTATATACATATATTATATATTATCTACAAATCTTCGTGCTTAGCATTCAAATACAACTGGCAAGAGTATGAATAAAATTACTTGTACTAATGTTGTCCGCAGGCAGATAAGAACACACAAAGTCAATTGCAAAACGGTTTTCGACTTCCATAATAAAATGAAACCACTCCAATTTTCGCGCCAAGAATAACCTTGCAACACAGCTCATATTTCGTCCGAATTTAATAAGTAGAAAAAGTATTTCTATATCATAAATCAAAAACACCCTGAAGAAATAACAACGTGGTCCAATATTATTCTTTACGCAAGCAAGAAAGTTGACGTGAAGCTTGAATTGGGAACGGTGGATATTAAAAATTCCTTCCCTCTAGTTCGAAGGCCGGATCATCCGGCCGGCTGTCTGCTAGTATTGTATTTTTAGAACGGGATTTAAAATTCAATTTTATATACGTATGAAGCGATGAAATTTGAAAATTGACGTTAGAAATGTTACTGTCTGTTGAGCATTCAATCTAATAATTTTGAAACATGCTGCGTTCCATCTTAGAGACCGTAAAAATATCAAACGACTGACAGTTCCTTCCACTTTAAGGCTCTTTGGCAAGAATTTTTGGGAAATATTTCGCTGATATTTTGATATCTTTGAGAGAGATTATATTTAGTTTTTAAGAGTTATTATAAGAAACATAATTAGGAAAAGATATGTAGGTATACCTAACTTATGAAATGTGAGCCATCCATTTTTCCTTCAAAATGCCTAAAATGGATAGCACGTTGTAGCGAGAACTATCGCTACTTCCAGTATCTCTATAAAATTAAAATTTTACTTCACGTTGACCTCGAGAAGTCTTTTAGGCCCTTACAGACGCGAACTTATTATCTATTATTAATCTGCTGAGCAATAAAACTCTTGTAACTTGGAACAAGTTGTCACAAGTGACAGGTTTTAACTCGATTCTAATTCGAAATAGAGGTTATTGGAAAGCGAATTTGGAGTGTCTAAAGATGACTAAGTAATTAAATAAAATAATTGTTTTTCATGTAGGTATACAAATTAATTCCACCTTATTAGTAATACCTTCTTCCCTAGATCCTGTAAAACAATCATTCAGTCTACCGAAAAGTTACATTCTATAGTGACACAGTCTGTGACCTTATTTGAGATTATCTTCGATATTTCGAAAATCAAATACGAACAGAATAACCTCGCAATATTTCATATTGCCTATTCTATAACGTCAATACAATAAATATGAGCATGAATGGTGCAAATGAAAGTGTTAGTTTAACAGATTTTGTAATTTACGTAGTCGCTGATTAGAACAATTATAAACTGAACGCTAAACGCAGCTATAGGTAATGTAGTTGTATTACTGCGAACGAGAAACGAGCTGCTCGAATAAGAATAAATATTTATAACAAAAGATATTTTCAAATTCATGGAAAAGAACTTGCCATTTTGATTGTTGCCATTTTGATTTGTTCTTCCTTATTTCGAACTAAGAGTCCAAAATTCCTCGTTAAGATGTCGTTTCCTTTTTCCGGTTGCAAAACGTGAGTGAATTTCTAATAGTGCGAAAGTCATTATTTATCAATTTTAACATTTTGATGCTATCCGACGAAGAACTATGATATGCTTCTATTCGATCAATCAAAAAGCAGGTAGCTAACAAAATGATGCGGTATACGTCGTTCAAACTGACACTATGTACATAAGTACGTAAATAATAAGAAGCGTGTAAAAAGTACAGTTATTTTGCTCACCTGTAAAGTTACATCTTTGACTTAGGTACTGTTAGAACGTCACTCATGAAAATAGTTTTTAGAAACAATGAAAGCAGAAATAACATCACTATCTTGTGGAGATAGTCATAATTTAGAACAATTACTCCTACACCATCGTGAAAACATCGTGAGGAAACCTGCACATGCTAGAATTTATAAAAAAAAATATAAGGTGTGTAAAGTCTGCCAACTCGTAATTGGCCAGCGTGGCAGACTATGGCCATAACCTTCTCAATATGAGAGGAAACCCATATTCCAACAGGCGAATAATAAACAGGTAGATTATTATTATTTTTACTCCTGCACTACGAGTAGACTGTGGTATGTAGCACTTGAGCAAGATTGGTTTGATAAAACATTCGTCATATACAAACCATTGGGCTATCATTTGACAATCTCATGTCAGTTACAATAACCTTGATATTATTCTAAATAAGATTATTTAATTATCACCCATTCAATGTGAAACACGTCAACAATAGGTTCAATGGATATAAATTTATCGAATGAGAAATTGTGGCAAATTCACTAAATTATATTTATTCAGAGTACAAACGAACACATTGTTTGATTTATGGAAACATTGTTTTCAATAAAGCCAATAATGAAAATGAAATTAATAAGCCGCAATGAAATATTTCCCAGGATATCCGATACGCTTTATTAAAAGTTTTTGAGGAGTTTAATATTACATAACTTTCTTAATTAGTTAGAAAACCATGTTAGTTAATAGCCACAGCTATTTTGTAAGGAACAACAGAATGTTTGATTGAAGAACTTGTTAGATTCACTTTGTTTCCTAAGATAATCTGTAAGAAAAATACTTTTAGTTGAAGTAACGTCTTCTAAAATTCCTACTTACTTGACGAAAATTATAAACTCACTGAATTACCTAACAGGGTTTTATTCTGGAGATACGTTATTGAGAATGAATAATAAAGTCACTCACCTGATCTTGTGGTTCCATGGCAAATTTCTGTTCTTTGTACGCACACACGCAAGTAAAAATTGAACACAATACAATCCATTGCCATTGTAACAGGAAAAGTTTCATCACTATCCTTAACAACAGAAATAAAGGATTCGCACTCCGACTTGTAACTCGTACGTTGGTATTTCTATTTATTATCCTAGTATTGATTTCAAAATTAGCACTTTCAAAACTTTTTACTCCTACCCTCATTTTTGCGTCTGTTATCTCAGTTCTATCACTGGTGCGCTCGTTTTTGGGGTCGACGAACTCATTTTGTTTATTATTAGAATTATCGTCTCTTCTAACATCCATATTGTTTTAGGATGGTCTGCTGTAGCCATATGTTACGGCCATGGGAACTGAGAGTCCACACTTGAGATCCGCCCGTATCTGAAACAAATGTGCAATAAATTAGATTCATGATTTTGTTGTGTACACAAGTATATCCTCGAATCTCGTATCGTGAAATATATCGAAACTTCCACACTTTATCTATGCAGTATAATAAACGAGACAAGGAGCCCATATCGGTTACAAGATTTATATTCATATCGGGAATATTATGTTTTCTAGAATGTGCTATATTTGCATTTTTAAATTATCGAGATGAAATCTGTAGATGTGGAACATTTGGTGTATGGTACAGAATCCTGAGCGGAGATTTTAAGTTTAACCTTTATTTAATTTTTCGGCGAATTTCCACACATTAGTGCTCTTCATAATGCTGTGTAAGGCGTGTGAAGTCTTTTAACCCGTACTTCGTCAGTGTGGATGACTAAATCTCAAACGTTTTTGCTTTTGACAGTAGATCTGTGACCTCGAGAAGAAAGGGTTGATGATGATAGTGATATTTGACGCGATGATGATACAACTAGTACCTATTATAGATTTCCCAACAGTCAGACATACTTCACAAAATATTATATTGTTCTCTACAGTATCTTCAAATCTTTAAATACAGAATAGCGATAAGCTATTTTAATATAAAGCTAATTGCTTAATGACAATACGGTAACGTGCTGTATACTAACAGGTGTTAATGAATAAAGAGAGAGTCTAAAATGTTGAAAAAAAGGTGAATCACGCTTTTAATCCCCGAAGGTGCGATGTTAAGTAGACTAATTGATAACCCAGTTAGATATCAGTAGATCTTAGAACTTTTAATAAACTCCGTCATCAGTCGTTCCAGGAACGTTTCATAAGATATAACCTCCAATATTCATTTCACTTTGAACAGGGGGTAGCAAATCGATCCAGTTAGTATGAAATATGTAAATTATATTTACACATAAAATTGTATAACTTAATATCTGATTGGTCCAGCGGTCAGTGAGCTTGACTGCGGAACTGGGTGTCGTAGCTTCCATACCCATATGACACAAATGTTTCTGTGTAGACCAAAACTCCTTTTTCCATCTGGATATTCTGGATATAAAGCTAGCGTACTTATAATGGCCCAAGTTCGGCGTAGTGTAAGATCAGACAGCCGTGTAACTATATTGAAGCGTTTTTTGTTTTATTTATTCGTCTATAAAGCGAGAATAAACAAAAAAAAATATTAAAAACTGTTCCACTTTTAATATTATAAAATAATTCATAAATGTAAGATTCCCGTGAACATGAACATATAAATCACGCGATATATACCAGAAGACGGCAAATTCTACTGCACTATTACAGAAGCGGAAGGAAGGAAGATATGAGAATGCGCTACCAAGGAACTGTGGACTCGAACGGAATAGAATTCAAAATTTTAAACCAAGTATTTCAGTAAAAGCCAGTTACTAATGTCACCGTAACATAACTGCGTAGCATTTTTAGCCTGGTAACAATACTAAAAGGTAGCAATACTAAAAGGTAGCAATACTAAAAGGTAGGTAGGAATCAATTACTATTAAAATAACGAATAGTCTATTAAACAGTAAAAATGTTTATTGAATAGTAAGTACATTACTATCAAAAGTCTGTAATATTGTATGTACATATGCTTATAATATAGCAAAGAATTAAAATGTTAAAATAACCAGAACTAATACTCTTGAAGTTTTACGGTCGTCATATCAAAAAAGTTAACGATTTTATCCAAATAATATGGAAAAACCAGTTTACTGAAAAAAAACTACTGATTTAAAAACTATTAAGACTGGTATTGATTTAAAAGTAACATATTTACAGTCTCAAACTATTTCGGATATAAAACTGCCAAAAGGCAAAAAACAACTCGAACGAAACTGAAACTAAATATAGTAGGAACAGTTCTCTGCCCTGCCGTGCTATGAAATCTTAGAGATTATCTCGCCTTCTCACTCTCCATGTAATGCGTAGGTGCGACAGAGACAGATGGAATCCAAAATGTTAGTCCCACCGGCACTTTGTCGTGAAACTATACCCCAAGAGAATTTTCAAATATTTCACATTATATAAAAGTTTTACAATACTGAATTTATCTGTGATATCACATATCGTACGTTTAAAGAACAATGTTCGTATTAAATGACAGTAAAGCTAATGTCAGTTTTTTTAGTAAGTTTACCTTCTTATTATTATAATTCACGTCATTGATTATTTTGCTTCATTTACTTTTATTAAATTGACAACATAGGAAAGCTAAAATTTTTATTTATCGCTCAATTTATTATTATTTGCAATAAAATACTGTCCGACGGTGATTTATTTTGCTGCAATTTAATCAAAATACTCATCCAGAAGGAGATTATAACTGAACATTTACTGAGATATCAGTAAGTGTGCTTTATTTCCTTCCCCTGCAGAGCGATGCACTGCACTGGAGCGATTGGGTTGCAGAAGAATGTTGCATTAATGGCATATTCTTCAGACCTTAGATTTAGATGACAATGACCCATTGAGATGATGAACAAAAACTGATGATATACTTTCAACTACAGTATATTGTACAATGATACGAATATGTATATCAAAGTGTTCGGTGCTCTCTGCTTACTCTACGGACCTGGTGAGAAGATGAAATAATAATATTCAATATGAAAACGAACCATAAGATATCAAAGAGCGGAAATATGCAAGACATCAATAGAGCAATAAATTAAAACTCTATCCGACGCCAAGGAACCCGCAAGAAAGGATAATATTAAATAAATACTATACTGCATCACGACTTAAACTCGCGTGACACACAGCTGGTAACATTATCCAATACGACCGCGAGCTAATTTCACATTTTGTAATGGAGGCTATCATTTTGCCATGTTAAATGATACGTCAATTTCGTTACCCATTATATTCTATAAAATTTCTATCACTAACAGCATTTAAATATGCGAATAAGGTAGTATTTTGATAGCGACCATTTGAATAAAAATCACAGTTTTTTATTAAATAATGTCAATGCATTTGTCGTGTCAATTGATCGAACTTATATGTTGTGTCAGTAACAACAAAAGACACTTAGAGTAACGATTATACATATTTTGTCAATATACTTTTAGACTCTCTGCATACTCGTATGTAGGTAGGTATGTAGATGTAAATATCAATATATTATGAATATCCCATATAAAATAATGCAATTTTAAATTAAATATGATTTGTAACATTCAGAAAAACAGTATATATGGTTTAATTCGTGGCAGCCTATTAAGAAGCTTATGTCCAACAGTAGATGGGAGCAGCCTGATATTGATGACGAGGATGAATTAATTGCTTTTTATTGTTCATTTCACCTAGTTTTTTATTTTTTTTTAATCATTAAATTGTCTATAAAATTTTTGAAATTGTTGTTCACAGACGCGATTCCTCAGTCACGTGTATTACGAAGTTTCGCGGCTCAGTCTTCCATAATCCCTATAGACCTCAGCTTTCTTTGGAAGTTTAACTAATTTAAGTCTAGAACTATGTTGATGTTCAATTGAGTTACCCAGTACAAAACGAAATTATTCGTACGAGTATGTAGCCACTCGTTTAATGCCACGGGGATAATATTTTTAACGATTTTATAAAAGGATTTTATGTGCATGATATAAAATTTGTATAAGTGTAATTCCCCTTTCTGCACTATAATGCAGGAGAAGCGTGGAGCACTGCATCATCACAGAATTATTACTGAAACGACCGTGTTATTGTTATTAGATGAAATCTGTCTGACAATTGTAAGCTCGCCAAAAGTCTCACCTCAACCGATGGTACTAATATTCAAGGAGAATTTTCTATGAATAAACTGTCTATCCATATTTGTGTAAAATCTTTGAGTTTATTTGAGTTTGGAATATAGATGTGCTACGGTTAGGATTTCACTACGCGCCCAAATTCGCTACGAAGAAACTCGTAGGCGAACGTCGTGAGAATTAGTAAGTTGAGAGTGCCAATCGACAGATTCTCAAAATCCATAGTTCGCCACAAAAGAACTTGAGTGCAAAAATATCTATATTCGTATATATTTGTGTGTGAAGATTTCCTAAGATATTATTGGAAAAAATACTTGAATGGTACCGCAGAGGATAGGCGATTTTATAAAACAACGTTCACATACGAGTACATAGTATCAGCAACGGCAACTTCTCCATGTATCTATGTATGTCAGTTAAACATAACCTTATGTTTTACATTAAAATACAAAAACACCCTCATAGACATAATCGTTACTAGTTTTTTAACACTGGTTCATTGCGATTCGAATAGAGTAATTATGTTTCAAGATGACTAGAGATGTAATCTTGGCGATATAAAAACGAGATACGGGGCGTGGTGCTGCGATACGACCAGCATTGGAAAGATATTTGCTTGCCCGACTCGGTAAGCGGAAGAGATCGTTATTATGGAAACTTGTAACCGGAGAAATTCAGGTCTCGCTGCATGTCATGGGCATTGAAATGAACTAGTGTTTATTTAAAATGGCTAACATACTCGTATGCAGCAAAAGGAAACAAACATTTAAGTTTTCGCCATTGTTAGGACAGGAAGTAGCAATATTATGTGTATGTTATGTGTATTAACTGTATTGGAATCGTACAATAAGTATTTTTAAAGCAACACACTATTTGACGGTAAAATAATACAATTTGATAATATTTATTAATCCCATTCAACGTAATTAATATAATATTAATTTATTTAGAGTTCATATATTTCTTAAAGCGCACGTCTTTCTGTCGAAACCAGGATCTCTTGCCCAAGAGTCGCGCAGCCCAAGGCAGCCAGTAGTAGTCTGGGAACTATACAAAAGTGCAAACAGTCGTAACGCACTGCAACATATAGAACTACACTGAGAGCGGCGATTTATACTAGGTCCGCGCTTTATGGAGGTAATAAATGTACGAGCTGGAATGTTTCCTGTAGCGGGTTCACAGTCTGGTATACCACAGGAATTACTGATGACAATATACTTTTGTAAACCTTATGTGATCTGGCGTGATATCATAATCATCATCAGCATATTTTAGTTCAGTGCTGGACATAAGCCTCCTCCAATGAGCGCCATTGCGCTCATTGACAAAATAATAAAAAATAATTTATCAATCATCGAAATACAATAAAATACAAATCAACTAGGATAGCGATAGAATACCGATAGAAAAACTGTAGAAAAAAAACCAGCAGAATCAAATACAATAAGCGACCTAATCCCTGTTTAATCGTTCTCTTCCAGGTAACTTATTTGAAAGAAATGTAACAGAAATGGCGAAAATGAAGCGAACAGGAAATAGGTATATGAGCTTAGACAGGCGAGTTATGATATCAAAGAGTTTAATTGTAGTACAAGTAGTGTAGTATTTTACAATTCAGACGCCACTCCGAGAGACTGTGGTTTGAGTTCTACTACCCACTTTTCACAGTACAAAGTAATGTGTGTTAGTAGAATTAAACATCAGTTAATATACAGGGAAGGAAAGCATCGTGAGGATATCTATATGTGACGGAGTTTGCCAGAATTTTCTTAATAGCGTGTGAATCGCCAATTCACTTTATCTGCACGATGAACTTCGGTTTTAACACATCTCTTTCTGAATGAAAACTAGTGCCCAGCAGTAAAACTTTAAAAACATCGATTATAATGATGACAATCATAATGATTATAGCGATGATGATAATGCTGATAATAAAGATGGTGATAATGAAGATTATAAAGATATTGACGATAGGAGATAATTAAGTAATGTTAATGACTTTCTAGTGCACATATACGCGTGTGTATTTCTTTAGTTTACTCCTCAATACAAGAGACGAGTAACATATTAAAGCATATTATTCCAATGCGAATTAATGATGGACGTAATCTCAGCGTCCCAAATTGTATTCATACAGCCAGTTCACAAAGTTCACGAGCCAGCCATACCGCTGTCCATTCCAACGATACAGAGCCAGTAGCTGAATCCAATTAAAACAAACGTTAGAGCTCCTGTTCGAGGGACAACTTTAGTTGATATTAACTTGACCGATGTTGGGAATAATTTAAGTTCTGATAGTTCGTACAATGTAAATGAAATTAATTTGATAGAATAATATTACAAGGTTGATATTTTAGAAAGAATTGAATGTGGGAGTTTAAGTTTAAATTGGAAATGGTGGGTTAACTTTTAATTTAAGTTTAAAATAATAAATGTTAGATTAAACTTCACTACGAATTTCAACAATAAATATTATTTTAAATGTAACGAAACGAAGTCGAGTTTGATGAATAGGAACTTTCTAGGCAAGCGTGCTACATATTAGGCTGTATCTCGCTTTCCATCAGGAAAGGTTGCAGCCAAACGCAAGCTTATAGCTTGATAAAAAACGTTGCTGATGACGTACAACTTGTACTGGTCTTGAATGGTACAAAATTTTATTACACCAAATCTCAAGTGTGTTCCTTCCATGGTATCTGATGCAATGTTGTAATAGTAACATATTTAAAAGAACTTTAAGCAGTTTTACGCCAACCACAAAGATAATGTTGCACCTTAACTACTTAAGTGTTGTACTGCTTAGCTGCAATGTGAAAAAATCTTATCAAAAATATATTGAAATCTGTAGTAACTGAAACCGGGTAGAGTTAGGTGATATTATAGTATCGAGCCACATTTTAGTACGATTCGGGTGAATTCAATTAAATTCCCGAATCCAATTATTGTGTTGGTCAAGGAGGTGTCGAGTTGATTCGAACTTCAAGAAACTCTGTTGTTATATTCCGCTGGTAATTGGATCAAACGCATTAATATGCATATAATGTAAAAATATTCCTTCTGCCTACCCCTTCGACAAATACACAAATTCCACAACAGATTCGACAATTCCACAAATCAAATCTTGGGTTGAAGATAGTGTAGGTAATTACAAACGCGCACTCAATTCATATGCCTGTAAGCTGTTTCATAATTTAGACTCCGGACCTCGCGTGATTCCCACGAATCCCGTTGCGTGGCGCCCCCCGCTTATCTCTTAATTTCCGTATAAACTAGATGGACCAGTTCGAGAGTAGCAGATCTATTGCTGAGGTCGCGGCTCCAGCGGCTATGTTATTACGGTTTAAAGAGAACATATAAATCACGTGGGAATGTGCTACACTCCTCTGCCTACCCCTTCGGTGATTACAGGCGAGGTGTTGCGTTTTTTTTATAAATCATCCTTGTACAAATAATAGAATGATATAATTAATTAGAGATATGAACTTGTAAGAAAGTATGTATTGATTAAGAATTTCACTTAAACCAATATTTTTAGGTAGGTAGTTACACTGCGAAAGCATGTATTCTTGTTACATAGTTTGCACCAACCAGAGGGTAGGCAGAGTGACATAAAAATGTATCAAGCATTTTCTTTGTATAGAACTAAGTTGCAAGCGTCATGTGACGCATAACGCAAGTCGCAG
>DWME01004380.1:0-16430 GCA_018244795.1 Parelbella ahira ahira
AACTCGTATAAACCGGATTTGGTACGTAAATATCGGCTGCTAAATTCGGATCAATATTATACAAGCCTCCAGGTCTTCTTGTTGCTTTCTCACGGTTTTTTACAGGTGGTATGGGTGTAAGCATTGTTTCTAATAAAGCTATATCTTCAACAACTTCAGCTATGCCTATTCTATCTTTTGCATTTTGCTCAGTAGTAGTTTCTACCGGTAATAAAGGTCGCTTACTAGTAGTTTCGTAGTAAGGCCTTGTGATTGGTCTCCATGGTTCATTATCAATGACATGTGGTACCGTAAATAATGTGTCAATTTTTGGCAAATCTTTATCGTGATTTTCGTTAGTGAGTAAATCTAAAAGTATTTGTGAAACGTTAGCTGTTGTAGCTAAGACAGTAGTCGAAGACGATGGTATGGTTGAGGCAACATGTTTCTCAGTACTTTTCTCAAAAACTCGAGCAGTAGTTGATTCTGACTTTGGTTTTATGTTAATAGTGGATTTTATGGTGAAAGGTCTGCTTTTAGGCGTGGTTATTTGTGGCCTTCGACTCGCTGTTGTAGGTTTGGTAGTAGACATTCTGGTAGTTGTAATAGCCTTAGCGGTTGTAAATTTGATAGTACTTGGTGGTTTTGTTTTTTCTTCGTGACGAGAAGGCGCAGAATTTTGTTTTGATTGTTTATTCTCAGTTATATCGGCTTCTGTTTTGGTAATTTGAAATGAGCCTTGTAATACTGGTATATTATCAGTGTCTATGTCGGGCTCATCAGAATCTTTCGGTTTGGAGGCCTGGTTTGGTTTGACGGTTGTTTTTCGTACAACTCCAACACGACTTTGCAATACCTTATCTTTTCCATTTTGTTGTGAGCTGTTCTTTGGATGATTAGATGTCATGCTTTCATTCATAGCTTCTTTCACGTATGACTCTGAATGATATGTATGTTCCAAATCTCTTTTAATTACTATACTAGATGGATCTATTTTAATTTGTCCAAACGCTGGATGCTTAGACACTAAGTCTTGTAATAATATATTCTTCAATGACTCTTCTATATTATTTACAGAACTGAAATATACACATAAAGTTATTTATTTTTCGTCGCCAAATATGATGTAGGTACATACACAATGTATGTCATAAATAAAAAGTAATTTAAAAATATAGTTCTGATTAACAAACCTAGGTATTTTTCTTCTATCTAGATATAATCTGAAATGGACATCTAGTCTTCGGTCACCAAATCCTGTGACGTGAGCGCCGGCAAAAGCCTGACGTAGGGGAGAAGCAGTGGAGTATATTTGTCTTAGGGACACTCCGTACCGGCGAGCGCGTTCCTTCCACGCCGGACTGCCAGGCACCCCTCCGTACACATCACCCCGTGTAACTCGAAATGTACCCTCAAACGTCATTATTGCTGAAAGGCGAGTAAACGATTATAAAATTTTTTGTGCTATAAGTATCTGAAAAAATTAAAAATATAAATCTTGTAACTATAATTTTTGAACATTTTTAACATATTGAAACACTTTTCTAATAAACTTGTAACAATGGGCAAACTCAATTTCAAGTGGCATTTTATACTTTTGTAGATTTCACTACAGACGACATCACAGATATATTCTCAGACCAATCGATTAAAAATTTGAAACATTTCTTTCGCAGCACCTCTTGAGCGTTATAAATATTTGACTTTATTGCTATAGGATACAACTTACGTTCGCCATTGTCCGGCCTGAGGGCTCCCATGTAGAAGGCGAGCGCGGCAACGGCCAGCACAGCGACTGCAGCGAACAGGGCTCCCCCGACCAGCGCCGCCGAGCACAAGCCGCCGCTGCGACCGGCGCCACTGCTGGTGGCTCTCGGATAGCCTCCGCCGGCGAAACGATACTCACTCTGGCAAAAAGAAACAAGTTTTTTATCTATGTCATACGTAAATATACAAATCGTACATACCTTTTTAGTATGTATTCTTATATTACGTATAGTAGGTACCTACGTATTATTATGTAATTCAATTATTTCTCTGCCCTCCACCTAAGAATCTATTGTGGCGATATTGGAAATAAATTATGTAAAAAGAAAGAAATTAAATTCATAATATTCAGATATGCAAAAAATAAAAATCATATGTTTTATCGCTAAGACAGGTAAAATCATCATCATCATCATCCTCTTAGCGTTTATCCCGGTTACGTCCTCAAGACAGGTAAAATAAAGCGAACAAATTAACACGATTTCCTTATACTTACAAAATGTTTTAACCAATTCAATAAAAAAATATTAATAATATCTACATGTCTGAATGAGGGTCTCTGAGCGTTGTAGATACATATAACGTATCTAGATATAACCTTTTCTAATTATTGACATGAAAACTGACTTTAACATACATAGTTCCTTTTGAAACATAATTAGGTAATAAAATTTCTATCACAAACGATAGCTAGGTATCTACTAATTTTCACTAAGCGCACGAAATATGCCCTTATAAAATCAAACAAACGGTTGCCAAATTAAAACCAAGCATTCCTGCAATTATTTGTGTTCTTTTTATATTCTGAGAAGACCGCGAATCATTATTAAAGGTTGTCTTTTATTTTGAATATTTACACTTTTAAATTATTCTTAAAGAATTACATAAATATTATAAAACGCTTATATTTCATAAAAAGCAACTCGTTGCTACCATAACGTAATATCTGGTAATGTACCTGTAACATCTGCTAATGTACATATAGTATCTGGAAATTTCGAGTGTACATTGTAAGGTATAATCAAGAGGTATGTGCAATATGGAAAGGTAGCTTGTTAACATTGTTATCAAATGTCCCGTCAGAAAATGTCGGCGGTGTCTCGCGATGATTACCGAGGCTCTGGGAATCGCCGGCGGTGGGCTATCCATCTATCTGTGTCTACCTCGCGTCCTCGCGACTCGTTCATCATTCGCCAATAAAACTACACGCCTGCGTTCGACGCGATACGGACCGAATACCGAGCGATATTGACCGTCAACGTATAATTACGAGCCGAGAGAAATTTTCGTAAATCTTAGTACGTAGTGCTTTTGAAAAGACGTCGAGGTAATGCCAGTTTATATTTACATCGAGTATACACTCGTAAATTGATAAATTGGTTATAATATAAAGAAATTAATTTGTTATAAAATGCAATGGGCGTAACTTTTCTTGTTACGTTGTAAAATCGCATCAAACTATGACGAAATACTTTGCTTACTGTTATCGTAAGCATTTTAGTCATCATAATGACTCACAATGAGTGAAGACGCTTGTAAAATTCCTACATTCCTATTGTTTTTGTGTCTGTAACGCGGCATCGTTTTCAAGAACAAGGGTAGAATTACGATGAGTCAAAAATTTTTGTCCCTCATTTTTTGGTCCGAATAATTACGACGGCAATCGTTATAAAAGGCTTCGCATTTTACCGTGACAAAGAATAAGAAAGTCTGTCAAAGAGATGTGCTTTATTAGTTTTTTAGCAACAATAGACTGACAGCGGTTGTGGTGAAATAAGAGTTTACATCTTTAGAACCAACAGAAATAAATATAATTAATCACCTTGCATATTAAAGGATATATAATTTGATTTAAATGAAACAGAGGCCCATAGTATGTTTCATAACATAATCCGTTGCTAAAATTTCTCAGTAATATAAAAATAGATTTTCAATATAATTATAGTAGTATAAACTAAGCAGTGAAAGTGGTTAAGAGTTCAGCTTCTCACTCCGGGGGTGCTGGGTTCAAATACATGGCGCGCAACTCTTAGCTAAAGTGCTTTTTTAAGTTTAAATGTCACTTGCTAACGGTAAAAGAAAACATCGTGAGGAAACCTGCACACCTTTGAATTTATAAAAAAAAATATATTTTCTAAGGTGTGTGAAGTCTGCTAACCCGCAATTTGCCAGCATGGCAGACTATGGTCTTAACGCTCTCAATATGAGAGGAGACCCATATTCCAACAGTGAAATGATAAATGGTTCGATTATTATTATAATATATATAATTAATCGTTATAAAAATTCGCTCTTCACTGTTTATGATCATATTGTGCTTGTTAAACTATTCTAAGCATTTAATTTGATTCATCATCAGCACCGAATCTTCTATCGTTCTGCTGTTGGACGCGGGTCTCCTCTCAAAAACGATTAACCTACAATAATCTTCCACGCTAACCAAGTGCGTGTACGCGGCCCACTTTTTATCTGACTAACAATCTAAATATATTAATAATTTAGTAGCAACCAAATTAAACCTGTACGATCAGTGCAGTGTGATCAGTACAATCAGACCGTGAGTAAAACATGGCGTCGGGCGTATCTTGATCACGGACCGGTGTAATTACAATTATAGCGTATTTATTTAACAACGACACCCGACTTCCGCCGTGTAATTGTCGCTCTTAAATGACGAGTTGCGCAATGGGGGCCTTGAACCTGCCCAAACTGCATTGTTGCCGCCGCCCGCCGAGCCATTGGATCCGAATAAAGCGAGGAAGATCACGGCTGAAGCTCGACAATTATGCCCAACTTATATAATTACAGTAACATAATAATTATACAACAATGACATAAATACCTATATAACTTACACATCTTACGTGTGGTAAGCAAATATATCAAAGATAATATGTAGGTATGTATTAATGCAGTCGTGAAACAAAGTATGATTGCCGTTAATGTTCTTAAGTGATTTAAGATTTAAGAGACAGTGTATCAATGCCCTTTGCAAGCAGTCATATGTATAACATTTCATTAGGGACCGTTACGTGTTCTTGTAGATAATATTAATTGTCTCTGTCAGTGTCAAAATATGTGAGAAATTATTTCAATTGCATCGTACATTTTGTTAACTCTCAAAATTTAGCTTAGTTTGTTATTTGTAGCGTAAACAATACATAATGGAAATTAAAAAATAATAATTAAAAATAGTGGAAATAAAACTTAATAACAAAAAATAAACAATAAAGGACAATAAAAATAATAACGAATAATATAAAATAGTGGAAATTAACTACATAATAATTATAAATAATGGAAATAATAATATCAGCAGTGAAAGCCTAGTGGCGCGCAACTCGTGAAAACATCATGAGGAAACCTGCACACCCTAGTGGAAATTGTTCAAATTAAATTCTACTTAATCCACGAGCTACCCTGTTCGAACATTAATTTGAGTAGCTCTCAGCAATTTGCCGCATAGACAATACGAGTACTCCTGTGTAAAGAACACTTCTGTCAGTGCCCAAAGTGTCCACTCAAGTGTCTTGGAATCATGTCTGAAGGTCACTGAACTGATGCAAGTGTGCAATATTTTGCTGTGATTATGCAAAGTAATTAATCATGTTAAGTATATGTATGTAATACTTGATTATTTACTGTGATGACGCAACGTTGTAAAAAGGTAACCGTTACATGGTTTCTAGATAGCTTTTATTTCTTATTTTATTTTACTCGATACAAGTTATGTATCTAAAAATAACATATTCGAATAATTAATGTGCTGTCTAAGCTACACTAATATTTACATACCTAATTATTATAGAAAAAAACGTATCATCACGCCTGTAATCCCCGAAGAGGAAGGCAGAAAAAATGTTAGCTTATAAGTACGTGGAAAAAATATTAATACGGCTTAAGCTTTGTCTTTTAATGTAATTAATTATTGTTAATTATGTGCCCGTTAATATTATATATTTTTAATTAAAAATGATTTTACGTTAATTCACGAATTGGTAGTAAATTGGCAACACTTCAATTAAAAAGAACATTAATAATTTTAAAACATGCAGTATTAAATTATTCAAAAAATGCTTTTAAATTTAATATTTTTTATATTTATCAGAATATAAAAAATCTGTAAGCGAAGATTGTTCAGGTTCCACCGAGATTTGAACTCGGATCGCTGGATTCAGAGTCCAGAGTGCTAACCATTACACCATGGAACCGCTTGAGATGTTTGCTAAAAATTCGAGGCACACTTCACTTCTTAATATGTTAATTTTAACACAGAGTTACTCGTATATTATTAATTGATATATCTACATAAATTTTACGCGTTATTTTTAACCCTCTATAGCTGTTGAGCGTAAATATTTCTGAATGTTATAAGATTTACCAGATGAATCCAGATATAAATTTCCCTATACAACAACTTACTCGACCGAGCCAGGTGTAATTAAAATGAGGTTATACCACGTAACCCGCCGTCACCCACTTAACCCCTGTCCCGTAGACACGAGGTAATTTTACGCTCGCTTACACCGTAATAGACTCGCTACGTGTTGTCTAATTAGTACTATTACAATACGTCTGCTTGAGGCTGTTCAAAATAAAATATTTTTAACGTCAAGACTTATCGTTCCACTGTTGAACCTGGTTCTACTATCAGACTAGGTTAGAAGGGTTAAGGCCACAGTTCGCCGGATTGACCTAATATTACAAAGTACAAATATTTATGTGCCGTAACTATTGGTTATTTATTTAATCAAAAGTCATTAGCGTAGTATGTGTCATTGCCCTCAAGAAGGTTTACAAATTAAATGATTGGATTTACTAAACATTAGTGTGTCTAATAGTAAATACAAGTCGTTAAAGTAAATAAATTGAAATTAACTTGACCGAGTGGCAAATTAATTGACTGACATTGTACAGCTCAGTCAGCCATCGCTCGGCGCAACCTCGACATCGCCCATTGTTCCCACCGATGATTATCATGTAGACTGTTAATTGATAATTCGTATTTATCAACATATGCTCGGCTACATTATTTTATTAACCATCATTATCCTGTCTAGCTCTGTGCTTTTGTTGATAAAAGTCAGCTTTATTCGTAGCTATTTTATTATTATTATTTTATAGCCACGCCACGTCATTTATGTTGTCTTATTTCACACCCAACTCTCGCGTCCGTGGTAGTGTTGGAGTAAGCCCAGAGGTGTGTGTGGCCAACCGAGCTAGCTGACTCAGACCATGGAATGTCAGTAGATTACCGACCGTTATCAGTGATCTACCCACCATCCCTGCTAAGATCACAATACAATTTCATTTACATGTTCCACCGTTACATCTTCTACTATCATTGTTTTTTATCATAATGCTGGATGACTATCAGTATCAATACATAATAACCAGCCAGGAAGTGCGATGAGCAGTAAATAAAAAGTGGAGAACACTACAGTAATATTTATGTAAAGTAATACAAGCAGTATGGCCTAATAATTGTATGTATATTGTAATATGCATCTTATTAAAAGATATTGTATTAATCATGTATTGTGTTACAAAAAACATCAGTTACACGAAATCTTGGCCGGGACGGGCAGCCGTCGCCGCAGGCAATTTGCCAACAGGCCACCGTTCCGCCGCGTCTCGGCACATTAGGCATTCCACAGGTAATAGCATTTTACTGATAATACAACTAGTGACCTAGATGCGGCGAAGAGAAAGCTACATTGAAGTTCACAGAAGTCTGAGAACATATAGACTAATACAATTATTTAAGCAAGAGAAAGTTCTTTAATGTCGACATCGTTATTTTTTATTTATCTTTATGTCATATGTCACCTAAAACATATTATACGTTAATAAATTACATAAAATTGAGTTTCCTTACAAGATAGTTGATATGCATTAGGATTTTTATTAAAAAACTGTGAAATGTAACTTCTATACCTTTTTTGCTCTTAACAAGGAAAATCTTTCAAATATATATTATACCTTACAGGTTCGTATGATACTTTGTATTTCCCATTTAATTTTAATTAATAAAAGCACAGAGTTCCCAATATTTCAAGCAAAATATTAAGCAGCTCATTTCAATGAAACTAAACAAATTTGCTAGTCCGCACTTCGGCTTCGTTGTAGACTAAGACTAACCCTTCTCATTCCGAGAAGCGACCTGTATCCAGCAGCGGAATAATTCTAGGATTGATGATGTTAAAAGTAATAAAATAAATAAGTTATAAAACTGGTAATTAGTCTTCAAAGACAAGCTTAAGCTCGTTTAATACTGCGTTGCGGCAATGATGGCGGCTGGATAATTGTTAGTACGGCTCGTTGCTACGTTTGAGTTCTATTTCAAGATGCACATAATATATGCCCTTGTGTTACGGGTGCGGAGTGGACGGCCTTGCCGATACGCTGACCTCCAAGTCTCGTTGCTCCCGAGATGTTAACTGACGGAGTTCCCATACAGAAAATAGCATCCAGGAGCTTGAAGCGCTTACACCGCTAAAATTTGTGTATATTATCTGCTAGAAAGTGTAATAGAATCCAAGGCTTACAGCGCTTTTTTATAACAGCAATATGTCTGCGTTTGACTATTATGTCATCGGATGGTAAGTGAAATATAGCCGAGGTTTTAGAATGTAAACCCAATCACTTTAAAAACTAAACTGCTTTTGACAATAATGTCATATTTTCCTCGAATGATAAAGAGCAAGATGAATATGAGATTCATCAATTTTGATTCAACGATTTTTTAGGTTAAATAAGTATTATTATGATTACAAACATTTAGAAACTCAAGAGTTGTCTGTGGTCAGTGATAGTATGTTGTAAGTGTTGTAACAGTACATATGCAAAATTAAATAATGCGCTTAATATGAGAGTAATTATTGACACATATTATGTAAGGCCATGCAAAAGTTTCTTTAGATATACTTATTAGCTTTAGATATATTTACAAGGCAAACCGAAGTTCTGAATGCGAAGACGATTTAGAAATTTCCTTACATAACCAATTTTCGTCTATTTAAATAGTTTGTTGAGGCAATTACTGTGCAAGGTTTCGTTTTAAATGTTGTTTAAAACATGACCAAATCCATGACCTGCATGGATGAGCGTGCGATTATAAATACGGGAACTAATCTGTCAGTCATGGCAATCCGAGGATTGTTTTGTCTATGAGTTATGTCATAGACAATGGAATAAACATTATACCGAATTTTTTTATTGTTACTTTACAATGGGGTGTTGATGGATAGAATTGTTTTCTAGTCTTTTAATTATAAGGAAGCGATAATGATGTAGCGATTAAAAAGCTTGTAGACCACAAATTGAGGCATTTTGGAAGCTATATATGTAGTAAAATAAAGCTACCTCGAGAATCTTGAATGACTGACAAATAATGGTTTTGACAAAATTTTTGTTTCAGTATGTTACATAGACGGCTTTAGCCAATATCATTAGGAACAATATAACCCGTCTGAGTCTGGAGACAACCCAAATATAAATAAAAAAAATAAAATCAGACATCAGGCAGACAGGATCACTATATCGTATGTCTGCCTCTCTGGAGTCCAACACTGGAGGACCGTGTTAGGATAAATAGTCTTCAAATCTACATTGTGGTGACATGTTGGGATAAATACTGTCCAGGTGTACATTGAAGTCACAGCGCTAAGGATTTTGTACTAAAACAGTCCATTGATTCGTACGTTTTCACGGCTAACTTCTGATCCGAACTTGATGAAATTCGAAAATATTACAACTTGATTCACACAGGAAATCTCTGGAGAATACCTATTAAGTGTTACGAGATAATAGATTACCAGGACAATTATTTAGATTTCCGCGTAAACAAATCAACAAATAACGATCTAGTACTTATTTACAATGTTTCTGCGTATCGTGTGTTAGTACAGACATGCACTGGTGACGAGGATAGGCTTCCTTGATTATATTTAATGATCCTTATTATCTATAACTATAGCGATGCCAGGAAGACTTTTTGTTACAAAACCTTGCAATGAAGCAAGTGTCTATCATTTACGCAAGCATCTATGATTTATTAGAAGATAAAAAGACAATAACAGAATATCGTTAAGTAGGTTTATGTTGGCTTAGTATAGTACAAATAGATATTATTGTATACAATTATTTAATTAAGAATATTTGCGATATTTATAAATGACCGTAGTCCATTTGAGCGCTAGGTCAATAATTTTAACGTGATAGAATTAAATTATTAGACGAACAAATATCACTGACTTTGCTCACAATATCAGCCAGTTGAAATGACAATGAGCAGGCCACATTGATCAAAGAACCGACAATCCATAGGGAAGCTAGATCCTGTATTGGTAATGACGTCCTAGTTAACAGTAGCATACCTCGCCGTTCTGACGTGTGACGTACTGAAAAACACAGCTGGATTAAGCTGGTCTCATAGAACTCAGAACCGAGTTAGCAGTGTCTATGAGGGGAGGCTCGTGCAGCAGCTATTCTCTAGCAGTAGACTTCCAAAGGTTTATGGATAGAGGATATGACGGCCAGTACCTTTAACATCGTCGTAGTGTGCAAAATTAATATTTTCACAAGCTTACGGTTTTCAGTTCAAATTGATTTAATTTAGGCTACGTTAAAAAATTAGACTGGCAATTCGTTTTATCATTTTCCTAATCACAAATAAACAACTTAAATAATTGCTATCAAATTTTAAACTGACACATTTCTCACTCTCATTTGCGTATCAATGTGATCATATGTAGGTAGGTACGTTTCAATGGACTAAACAAAATAATATATAGAGTAGAATATCTCAATACACTACGTAATAACTTTGATGTATGGGAGGTCACAGATAAAACGATCTTACATTTAAGCAAGTTTAGATAAAAAATTGGAACGCGCGGGTGGACGATGATTTCTGACGGATATACATACAATACATCTTTTTTATAGCGAGGTGATAAAAAAACCTCGCTATGCGAACACCTGAACGTCTGTAATAAATATCAGCAAAAACCCTGTTACACGTAACGCGTAGAGCCTCCGAACTATATCAAGGTCATTGTCAACACATGAGTAACGACGATGTTGAAGGTTGTACAATAATCTACGCGTTCGAGCTTTACATATTGTACTGTCGTTGAAGTATGAAGAATGTTATGCAATCAGTTCACGCCACGCCATTGAGTTAGTTTCGCCCGTTTGAAGTTTGAAAATGTGATATAAAAAAATATAAATATTATGTATTTTCTGAGGTAATGATAATTAGAATAAAGAATTGTAGACAATGATTACAGAATGATTTTAAAGAGCTAATTATTTATCAATAAAATCCTTTCTAGAGCCAATCACAGGTGCTGTAGCTTTGAGAACTTCTCGGGAACCTCATGAATGAAATACGTATATTTGCTAAGGCCATATTCGCTTTTGTAGCTGCCAGAACATATTCTATGACAATATTGTCTGAGAAGACAACATTTTAAATTCTGGATACAATTAGACTTATAGTCATTTATTAATTTGAATAATGGAATCACGGCTACGGAACGGATTCACGCCCAGCGGTGGGACCTAAACAGGGTTGCAGCCAATGATAATATTTATAATGTTTTAAATGGATACTAATTGTCCATCAATCGTCAAAATTTGAACGAAATTTAATTACGGCCAGTAATACATTAGACATTTAGAAACGATGTAGATTTCATTATGAATGTAAAAAACCTATGATTCTAAAATATACAGGTTTGTATATAAATTAGCATTTGTATTTTTCTAACCACAGCAACAATTACGCTAACAGCAGGTAATCAGCACGTGTATAACGGCACCTGCAGTCGAATGTCATGCTTACTTGTCACAAAAGATAACAGAATGATTAAGCACTGCCTAATGGACTCATTGATTGATGTACACTCAACAAAATAAAATAAATCTTTCTTCCATCTGCCTTCCTTTTTATATTTTTACGTGTACCTCAAATTAAAAATGTAGTATTTTTTGTTTGTGTCTGTTACATTTTTTATATACGAGTATAGGAAGCGAGCTGCCTCTAATTAGCAAAGATTTTTATATATGTAGGTACTTGAAAATTTTTATAATTTAGTGGAAAGAAAAATGCAATTTTCAAGTAAAAAAAACTATTCATGCTGATAAAAGCTAATGATTATCTGCACCTACATATGTATATATTTCAGAATTAATTTATTATAAAATCTCAGAGACATTTATTAAGTTTAAGTGATCCATAACAACCAAATAATTTTAATCAGTTGTACAACCGTACTCGACAACAGTTGTTTTTGGTCTATTTAACTACCTATTCGTCAATTTATGGAGGGAATACAGTTGTATATTCAAATGCCACAACATAAATAATGTATGGACAGATAGAAACATCTATTAGTACCCAACAATTGTCGCTCGACAAGAATGTAGGTGCATAAAAATACGGAATGCAGCGCCAACAGCCTCTGAACGCCGTAGCCACGGCGGGAGAATGATTGCAATAATGACACGTCTGTTTCTTCGATCACATTCCTGTGTCCAGATTATGGACACTTTTATGTTCGCACGTCGACAATACTGTAACAGTAGTCGGGTTGTCATGACGCGGTACATTTAGTTTTGTGCGATAATGGTGGCGAGGAATGTACAACACACGCAGACTCGAGATTGAACCTTCGCTCGCTAATCGTTGCGACTTTTATTATGACTTTTGGTTTCTGTATTCTGATGTTTCAAAGAGAGTATTAATGTAAAAATATGAGAGGGTATACTCCTCCGCTGTTTTGGGTGTCTGCGAAAACTGGAATGAACGAATTAAATAACATATGCAATGCGAATCTTGATGGATGGTGCCGTGGGAGCCCAAGATTCGCTTGTAAATATCTTACTTATCCAATAGAAGAATCAGATGTCTCCAAAATTGACGTGCCCATAAAAGTACTTTAATGGCAGTGATAAATATAAAAGAAGCGTGTCAAATCAAAACAAAGGATAGAGATTGGCATCGGTTCTATCTGCTTACACCGTAACGAACCTTGCATGACGATATAATCTCAGTTAATACTATATTTTCTATATAATATGTTATTCTATAAATACTACCTGTTTGAACTTTTAACACAAACCTTTATTCGGCTTTTGCTACCAAAGGAAATTAATGTTCAAAAGGCCCTTTCAATTAGTTACGAAAGGCACATAATCTCCACAGGCTCGCGTGGAAACTACAAATATGGAAGATAAACAAGCGTAATTAACAATCCACCTGTATCCAACATTAAAAGAGATGGGTAAAGATACATTTTTTACCCCAGAAACACAACTAACGAGAAATAATGAGCTTTACGCAGAAAGTCCTTCCAAAGACCGAGTAGGTTTTGCATTTTGTTAATAATTATAATGAAAGTTATGAGATGTATATAACATAACAACTGTTATTTTTATTACGTAATGTATTTGGTTTGTAGAAAAGTAACGACTATAATAATATCACAGGTTAAAGTTAGTTAAATACGTAATGATCACTATAATATAACTTGTTTACAGCTCATCGAACGCTGAAACCTTATTATGAAATTATTATAAGTAACAAATAAAATCGAGTGGAATCCATGTAAATATAAACAAATATTACTACTAATATATCGGACTTTGTGCTTGTTCTTAATTTTTTTATTTTTTTCTTTCTTTCCCGATTTATTCGCAACTCATTTTATCTCTGATAGGGTTTTCTCCTTACAATTCGCTTTTTCTGTGGTTTAGACCACTGCGCTGCTTTGCAATTAGAAAATACGTAAGGTAGTGTCTAGCCCATTTCTCATAATGTTGTCCGTCTTTAGAAATCTGTCTTTAAAAGACTAGAAATTTGTCTTTAGAATCCCTTTAAAATGTTCTTAAAGCAAGAAAATGATTGGAAATTTTCCCACTGGCAACGAACCCTCCAAGCTTCGACCGCACTCGGAATTGTTACCGGCTGATTGGAATATTTAAAACAAAAGTATTTTAATCAAGTTTTAAAAGATTTAAAGCTCTACAAAATATAAAAGGTATTTTAAACTAGATTATAAACACAATGGTAGATCGCGTTAGCAAAAATCTTTCACTTAGACGGGTACTATTTATGTTACTGTGTGGAAAGCGGTAGGCATAAGATACAACTCATTACGAGAAATCAAACCAATGTTTTGTCGTTTATTAAAGTATTACCCGACTTCGCACTGGTCTCAATTATTAATGTAGCGTCATTTACATTTAAAATACAACAACTGATTGTCAGTGTATACTTAATTTAATAGAGTTAGAGCTTTTCGTTCCTATTAATATTGATAGGGGATGCTCCTATAGTTCGGACATATAGAATTAATAGCAGATGCTTTCATCTGATATTAATTTAATAAATAAAAATGCACCGACAATGCGAAGGATGTAGATGCTACGGAAGTCAAAACTCGCCTATCTTAATAATTAGGTCATAATTAATTATGCACTGGCCGATGGTGGAGTCAAATGGTGTATGAAGATATTGATGAACGTGGAAAAAACGCGTCAGGTCTGCAGGGATGAAGATTTTTGACATTCGCTGATCTCCGCCTACCCCGCAAAGAACTTGGCATGTATAATTTTCAAATCATCTAAGGAACCGGAAATAATAATTTAAATAATACAATAGTTTTCTTCAATATTCATTAATTCAACTTGAATGTACACCGATAAAATTCTGATTGTAATTGTTTAAATAATAGTAAGTGTATGTACTCGTAATAATGCTTTAAGATTTATTGTAGAGTCTCCAAAAGCCTACAAAACAGACTGTGAGTCGCAGATAACCATTATACTTCGTATTAAAAACTTAGAGATTACTTATGTTACAATGTATTATATACTTAGGGATTACTTACGTGTCTCGTATTCTCAGTGACATGTTGAATCTAGTTCCTGCGACCAAGTTTCCACACGGCATTTTGGTTTGTTTGCTCAGACATATTAAACTACTTGTCGGATATAAATGCGGTTTCCATGAGAATTCAAATAATTCTGTCTTTAAGAGAAGCACCATTCATATTAGGTTTACTTAAATATAATAATGTACTGTCCAATTCATATAATAATATCTTATATAGATAATACACTATTGATTTAAGAAAATAAAAAAGCACAATGAGACACATATGAAAAACAAACATGTGCTCATGATAAGTATTTGGTCTGTCTGGGAATCAAACCGACACTCCTCAATTTGGCAGTCTGGATCATACCAATTGATTGAACCAATGCGCCAGTCAGGTTATTATCGTATAGCTTTCAGAGAAATCACAAGTTGCTTACTTTATGTCTAAAGCCATGTTTTACTAACTAATTTGCAAAGGTATAAATATACGTATCAACGTAACAAAAAATAATAGAAAACAAAGTTCTGTACAATAAACATAAAAGTTAAACATATGATGTGGTGTTTACTCATTCCTAGATTAATAGGCTAACGATGTACATCTGAGTATAGCATTATATAAGTATTAAGAGTATCAGTCCAAGTAGTGGTCGGTACCGTCGGCAGTATCGCGTCGGTCGCAGTCGCACGGCGTAGTGTGTCGCGTAACGGTACGCGTGACGGTGCGGTACGGCGTACCACGCTCCAGCTCGGATTTAGCCGAGTCATTTTTGCAATCACGCCTCAGCCGCCGATATGGCTGGCTGTTCGAGCAATTTGCACGGATTGAGGGGTTCTTCCGGGTGGTTCTTTTGTAATATTATTTTTTGTAGCTATGTAGGTACCAATGGTTTTGGATAATTTTTATAAGTTACTCGTACGTATGGTTGTTAGACTGCAGATTTCATATGTTATTAAAACGTTATACCTATACCAAAAACATTATATGTAAGAAACAAAAGGCGAGCTTAATGCATACATTACTCTTTACCTGCGAACTATTGAGCTAAACAGAAAAGTACAAAAGGTCTATCTATCGACTTTGTCTTATACGGGAACGAAGCTAGATTGATAAATGTAATACTTCGTTTGAATATCGTAAAATTCGGTTGAAATTAGGTATGGGAAGGATAGAAGGATTTATTTTAATCGTTACATAGTACTACAACTGATTTAGGTTGCAATAAAGTACTCGAATATATCATCGTCAGCCTCTTGATGTCCACTGCTGGACATAGGCTTTCCCTAATCGACGCCACGCCATTTGATCTGGGGCCTTCCGAATCCAGCAGCTTCCCGCTGTCTTCTTCAGGTGGAATATATAGTTGAATTAAATTAAATATCGCATAAAGCTGCAAAAAAAAATATTCTAGAGAGATCGAACCGGTACTTAACTGCAGGGAGCCTATAGTTTACGAAGCTCGTCACCCAGTTTCAGACACTCAATACCAGTTTAGTCTATTTTAATCGGTAAGACACAACCTTAAGCCTCACGGAACATGTATGTACCTTTGTAAATGGTAAGGATCTTTCATTTCGTCCACCGACCCTACACTAATGACTCTCCCGAGGGTCTATTGTAGGTCTTTTTTAAATGGAATTAGTAACCCTATAGAAAAATTAACCTCAATAGTATACATAGACGTCCACCAAAAGTTTTTTGTATATTACCACGCCTGGGCCTTCACGAAATTGATAGAGTTAATTGCCAATTACATGTATCCTGACAGACTTGGCAATGTAAATATGCTTCCAC
>DWME01004381.1:0-16430 GCA_018244795.1 Parelbella ahira ahira
AGGCGTTATTATCAAGTTGATTCCTCTACTTTTGTGTGCGATTTTCAGCCCTTTTATAGCTTTGCGTGTTTTTATGGGCTATTTATAGCCTTTTATAGCTTTGCGGTTTTTTTTTGTATGCAATTTTTAGCCCTTTCATAGCTTTGTGCCTTTTTGGATGCGATTTTAGCTCTTTTATTGCTTTGTGCTGTTTCGTTGGCTATTTTCAGTCCTTAAAACAAATACAACAATCTTAAAAAATAAATTAAAAAAACATTTACAAGATAACCGCTATTATTTGACTGTCGAATTTAAATATAGAATTCAATTAATCAAAATTCAATTAAGATCTAAGTAGGATATATGGTTCTAAATAGGAACAAATGTTTGTTCTGTGTTGGAGTGTAAAAAATAAGTGTTCAATCAACTGTCTGGTAACCAAAACAGGGACTCTGTTTTTTTTATTAGATCAAATTGAAGTGTGCAGAAATGTTCAAGGATACTATTATTAATTTACATATATGCTAAAACTGAAAACGACACAGAAGCAACAATTACATCTTATAAATCCACAATAAAGTTTGAAAATGTAACTTAATATATTCTATAAAATAAATGGCGACGCAAGTTATCACTTAAATATTAGAAGTCTCTTTTTCAATTCAGCCTGCGTATTTAAAAGTGGTTTGACGTACATTATAAGGTTATTACGATTGGCTAACTATGACAAATCTTAATTAGTACAACAATTTTCAATTGATTGCAAAATAAGTTGTTGGGGCGTTAAATTGAAAATTATTTGTTAATATCGTAACTCTTTGCCAAACTACGCAATTGTACTTATTGTAAAACATTTTAACTTTTTGCCATTCTGTATGATTTTTTAACAAAATCATCCAACACAATATGTTAAACAAAACCGTTATCGATCCCCCCCATCACCACCTCTCCCCTCCTTAACCCGCATCTCTGACAATTGACAAACTGGGATTCGAATGCAAAAAAAAACCAGAATAAGTTAAAATTAAACCTGACACAACTTATTAATAACGATTGCAAGCTATCGACTGTTATGTAAGCGAGTGGTCACCGTCGCAACGCTTGTGCAAGCGCTGGTGAAACAGCGTACGTAACATTCCTGTACAGCTCGTTGTGGCTCAAGGTTAGCGGCAACTGTACCAGGACTGCTGTGGCAGCGACTGCTGTGACAGTAACTGCAGCACCGAGTCTAGCGTCCGCTGTGAGGCGGCAGTTGGTTAGCGAGTAATGTCTTGTTAATTATTAGTTATGTGTCAGTCACAACTCTTCGGGGTAATCCAAGCGTGATATTGTTATATACGTTGTTGCAATAGATCGCACGTCAATATTCCTAATGCTGATAGCCTAACAGTTTGAAAAATAAAATGTAAAATATAAAAGGTAGCTTAACTTTTTATAATACTGAGGCATATTTAAATCACAAATTAATTTACTATTTAAGCAATAGATCGACTGTAACAAAACGTAACTAAACGCCTGTCCCCGAAGAGATAGGCAGTGGAGTGTAGTACACTCACGTTTCACCGTTTACCGTGGACGTTTACGTCCACTATAGATAAGGTAGATGGAACAGATCGGTCTCGAAGAGGTACTTGGCCAGCCTAAGGCCCCCGCGCGGCTGGTACGCCTTAGATGATGATGACGATGATGGAATAGGGAGTGCTGTATAATATTTAATACATACGCATTAATATTTCTATCCAATATAGTACTATTGACTATCAGCTGTGTCTTGGGGAAACTCACACAAATGAAATCACTAATGTATATAAAAAAACTAACATTACGCCTATAATCCCCGAAGGGGTAGGCAGAGGGTTGTACTACATCCCCACGTTTCACCAGTCACGTTTAAGTCCCATGGAATAAGTATATGGTGGGCCTATGGCCAAAATCACTAATATATGACAGCTAATAACACACGACAACTAACAATAATAAATATGCATACCTACTACGTATGTATATAAGTATGCAATTGTCAACAATTTTCAATTCCAATAAAAAATTCATATCAGACAACCATTAGGTAAGACGCGAGATGGATTTTACAAGAAATTTGTTAGCGTCAATCAAATTTATTCCCAATTTGACATCCTTAAACAGTTAAATTCTTATAGCTGACAATTAAATACGATTTAAACCATTAAATACCTGTATCTGATACGTTTAAGCGATTAAACACTTACACCTACCCTCTTATCATTTGTTGTTCGTTCCTTCTTTCTTCGAATAATAAGGTTGCCTGGAAGAGACCGCTAGTTGCCGATTGTACAATCAACTATTAAGTTTTTCCTGAATTTATTTTTGTTTATCATCTTTAATCGTTGTTTAAACAATTAAATGCTTGTATCTGACATCTTTAAACGATCAAACAGTTACTTGTATAGACTATAGAGAAATAAAGTCTTCTAAAGTAGGTACATGTTTATACCCAGGTACGCCCTTGCTTATCGTCTGCGGCACATAAAACCAAGCATCAAGGTATCCTATCTGAACACTTGACGTTATTTCTGTACAGAACGGCCTTAGTCAGTGAAAGTGTTATTCGCCTGTGCGGCTGCCATTCGATCTTGCCACTTAATTTCCATTCTAGTCAATACAAGGACGGGTCTTCTATAAATGGTTGTTTAGTTGTCATATACTCATGTATATATGTATGTATAGGAAACTGTTTAAAATTGTGTCTGTATGTTTAAGATTTGTAGATGTTCAATGTGTGCGGTTGTTGCATATAGATTTTGATTTTGTAAATTTTTTGACACAATTATCACAACAAATGTCATCCTTTTATCGTTGTACTGGCCATGTTCTCTCTCATAATGAGAGGCGTTGCAATCATAGTCTGCCACGTTGACCAATTGTGATTTAAATACGAAACTGAATGTTTTTTCTTTACGATGTGCGAGCATCGTCGCCGGCAAAATGCTAGCTAGTCGTGACATACGACTGCGATTTATAACGGAATGGCGTTGTAAAGTTACTATGATCTAACATATTTAAATAATATAGCGGTTTCGTAGCCCCCCGGTTTAACGCTTTTCAATCTAAGATTTTATCTGAGTCTGGCAGGAAGATGATAGCGGTCAATAATGATGACAACTATGATAATATAATGTAATAACAATAATAATATAACGTAATAACAAAATTAAGAAATAATTCAATAGAATTAATTTCGAAAAGAAAAATTTTTACACTGCACTACTAATGAATAAATACTGTTTAAGACAAAAATACCATATAAGTATAATTATGTAGTTATTTGGGCTACAAACTCTTTATAATCTTTTGTTCAGCGTGCGTGACCACATTTGCATGTCAAGCGTACTGTGTACGTATTAATCCTTTTTAGATTTATACAGCCACGTCTCACGTGTTATATATCATATTTGACGCATACTTAAAGCCGATTTAGACTAGGCAATTAGTTAAGCTGATTATACTTTTAGCTTAAGCCGCGTTTATACGTTTTTCTTTTCTTTAATCACACCTAAGAATGTTGAATGTTGGAGTATCTGGCTTTTCGAGTCTACAATTTAAAGTAATACTCAGGATTCAGGATAATTTTTATTTGTTCATTTTATAAATATATATATTATATATTCAAGTTGAGTTTAGTCTTTATAATGAATTTACTAATCACATGTGCTTAATTATTTAAAATCACCCTTTCAAACTTGAGCTAGCAATAATAAAGAAAGGGTTTTTTTATTTATTTACATGATTTTTATTTTCATATCGTGTGATACCCACAGTATCTACATAGCGAACTTATTAATATTTCATTTTGCATCTCATTACGAATTAAAGCTGTACTAAACAGGAAAAAACTATTATAACAATTAATTATTTATGGCGTTTTATTTAATTAATTTTGCTGTATACAGATTTCAGTCATCAGTCAAATTTAATTTGTAAGACATTGTCAATAATGTCATTTCAACTTTTAATATCCTATTGTGTTGACATTGCATGTCAAAATGTTCTAATAAAAAATGTCTAATTATTTTGACACTTTAAGAACTTGGCATATTTGTAGAAATAATTAATATCTTCCGATATTACCACACAAAGCGACTTGAGCCAAAATATAGTCTCTGTTATGAAAAGTCGACTACTCGTTCACAGCCTACATATGGCAACCCAAAACTGAATATATCTATATAATAAAATGGATTATATGTAAGTTATGCTATTATTAAAATATAATAACTGTTAAATAATTTGTCAATAACAATGGAATTCAAGAATGTTTTCTAGTTTTATATTTTTCAGAGCCCGATTTTTTGCCAAACGCATTTTAGTATGTTAATATAATTTTTAAAAACCATAGACAATTCATTATATTTTTTTAATACGACTGATATAGTACAGCTAATAAAATTATATAGGGGATCCGCAATGAATATATAACAAATTTACTTTCATAATAGTTATAGAGGTCAAAATAATACACAATTTTCAGTCATTATCCATACTTTAACCAACATGATTGCGTTTACTACTCACGACAAGTAGATATGCACTACCACACCGAAATCAATTCATGAACTTTGTCTAAAACTTACACATAAAGATTACATGGAACCCATAAGACTAGAAGCACTGGTTTGTTAAAGGATTAGTCTATGTTCCAATTCAAACGCATATTGAATATCAGATTTGTCTCATCATAAATATGTATATCTGTTTGCATGTGTATGTATGTACGTATGTATGTGTTCACATATATGTATATGTATATCTGTTTCTATATGTGCATGTATATCTATTCGTATCTTAGTATTTCTGTATAGATGCACATATGTATGTAATTTGTTTGCATATATGTATGTATCTATGTGTTGTATGTATTTTATGTACGTGAGAATGTGCGTTGTTACGTAAGCGTTGTTAACGATTGGAGTGCTGTACCATTAATACGTTACTTCCTTCCTTATTGGAACGGATATTGAATACTTAGTCTTGTTTCTAACTAGATGAATGCAGATCAAACAGGTCAGATCTGAGGGTAGAAATATTTCGCACTCGGTGTTCTCTGCCTTCTCCGTAAAGAACCCGGCGTTGACATTGGCGCGGATATGTGGTCATTAACGCTGTTATAATTAGGTATATATTAAGATGTTACCTTTTTAAAAAAAATCTATGGCAGGGCGCAAGGGGTATTATTATCATAATGATATGTACCTATATATAGAAATTCCTTATTGGACTGAGCAGTAGTGGTTAAAAAGATTTCAATGTTACAAACGGATCACGAATGACTTTTTTTATTGAGAGAAATTAAAAAGCTCCCAAGAAATTTTATCTGTATTTTTTTGTTGTAAGAGTGGCACAAGAAAAAATGTCTAAGCACATATACGGTATGATATTTGATGGATGTAGTTGCTGAAGGAGACCAAGACTCACCTATTTTGACCAAATAGGTCAGATATTGGCTGACGACACAGTCAGAAATCTATTAAACCGATATGCTTGTATGAAGAGAGTGATGATGGTAGAAGAAGCATGTCAGGTCTGAAAGGGTAGTTATATTTGGTTTTGCTGCTCTCTGCCTACCCCGCAAGGGACTTAGCGTGGTGGTATGATAATCTTTTTTGTTCCGTCTCCCCAATAAGTTACCGCTACATACAAATAATTACGAAATTTAGTGTACGCACGTCCGGTGGCTATAAAGTTAATTAACAAAATACTAGAATATTAAGTGCAGTCATTATAATTTCATTATAATTTTATTGTTGTGTCAGCAGGAGAACCGCTTTGTTGCGCAAATGGAAAAAAATAACTGGCATAGAGACGCGTTGCAAAACTTTTCTGCATACAATACAAATGCATAGGCAAATATTTAATTGTTTAACGCCAAGTGTCTGAATATATAAAACGTATATATGGGAAGTGGCCTACTTATTGAGTTTGATAACTTAAAAAAGATTTGCTGCAATTAAACACAGGTGTTCGAGTATTGTAATATTATTTTAGACATTTACAGACTGTCGTAAAGAGTAAAGTACGGATTTTTTTTTTTATTAATTATAGATAAAACAAGAAGCAATTAAAACACAATTGTAATAAAAAGGTGAACAATACTAATAATACGTGATGTGAAATGCTAATCATTCATGCATATAAAAATCGTGCAATTCCTGACTTCACCCATTTCTAAATAATGCATACTTGCTTAGAGCAGATGTAACTTAGATTACAAGTGATATCTCTGGATTTTTTGGTTTGGAACTTTGTTCAAGGCTCAAGTAACCTGTCACTAGTCAGTTACAGCTAGCCTGGTAGAGTATTCCTATATAAATATAAGAGTATGATCGTCCTCTTATGGGTGTTATTCTAAATTTAAAAAAGAAGTGCATTAACATTTCATATTAATCTATTATTAGATAGCTAACATTTAGTACTGTTTAACATTAAGGATAGTGCAAATTCACTATAGTAAAGGAGGTCTCAAAACTCAAAACAAAAACGCAAAAGCATCGAAACAAATGACCCGATTACAATAAACGGGTTTTATAACTGCATTACCGAAAAACGTTACGAAAAACGGCATTACGCAATACATAACTAAACGACAGGTCTGCATGTATACAACTCTCGAGAATTAAAAAAACAAACTTGCCACCTCAATTCCATAGATTAGAAACACAATTCGGTTTTGACAGTTCACTGAGATTTGTTAATTAGTCTAGATTTCCGAACGTCAATTATAAAAAACTTGTATAAAAGCACAGATTATAAAAATGTTTGCCGCGCAAAAGTAAGCGTCTAAGCGCGGGTAATGGCCGTCGGGTACTAACAGAAACAGAGGTTGGATTGAAACCATTCGCTTACGAGTACGAGGTAACAGGCAGCGGAAAAATTAAGATTCGTTCCGATTGGTGGCGATTGTATTCATAATTTGATTTCTACGTGACTTTAAACTTAATTTTTACTTATTTGGCGCTTTTTTTAATGCGGAGTTGTCATTGTTATAAAAAAGGGCCGAAGCATAAACAAAAATGTGCGTGTCCCGCAAGTATTTATTTTTAGAAATCTAATCCGAAATTCTTATAGTTACAGCGTTACTATCAATTCTGCAGCTACAAATATCACGTTAAATGTGTGAACGAACCTTAAGCAACCATTCGCGATTCCAGACGTTATCTAAGTCTAGGAATTTTACACTTTTTTAGATTTAATATTGACCTAACTCTATACAGCTCAATGCACTAAAAACAACAGTCAATGTCGCTACTTGAAGTAAATGATTGAGTAATAATACAAGTTTTTGTGAAAATCGAAACTATACTTTCTAGACTCCAGCACTTAGATACCTATTAAGATCAGTATGTAACTATATCAACTATTGAAAGTACATTATGCTCGGTTGGTAATGTATGTCATATTATTTATTATCATATTGTTATTCATATAATGTTACATAATACAACATCACGATTGTAATTCCGCTAAGGGGCGGGCAGAGGAGTGTAGTAGGTATACTCCTAAGATGCACCAGAAAATTACGTCACGCCACCAATAGATAGCAAGCGAATTTTAAGTTATGAAAACACAATAAAACTTCGCCCGACTCGGTAATCGAACCCTTGACCAACGAGGCAGTCCGAAATCCAATATGTAGTAGTGATTTTACAGGTGGTTTTCCTTGAGTTTCAGTTTTATTATATCAGTCAAGTCTACAATATAACTATATAAAATCTACACGAGGTGGAATAATTTAAATAATATAAAATAATAGCTATTAATCCTCTGACAAAGTGGCGGTTTCCTAATAGATTACACTCGCTGCTCTAACCGCAAAAGCAAGAGTACGATTTGTTACAGTTTGAGTCACTTTTATATTCTATAATTGTAACATCTTGATTAACATCGCTTGACGATAAGCTTAAAACTTTCGCGACTAATACTCAGGAGAAATGGATACTAATACTGTCCAACTTTCTACAAGTGAAGAATCGTGGAAACCCAATCCCAGCAGTGGGAAGCCAATACATTAAAGTCATGGGTAATATGAACTCACTAAGTTTTATACTATGCACCTACCATATCATCTCTCCATCACCCAGGGTTGACTGGATGAGAATGCCATTAGGCATTAAGTACGCCCTTGTATCCCTTAGCATAAGGTGTTACAAAAAGAATAAATAACTAAATATGTATGTTAACATTGAACAAAGATTTTTTTACAGAAACGAAATAATACAACAGTATTAATATTATAATACTTTACTAAAAAAATATACAAATCATATTTTTATCCTAAATTATTTATTTACAAATAAACTTTTCATCTCTACAATATAAAATATGGAAACGTTAGGATATTTTTTATTCTGTGCATTTGTTCCTATTTCAAATAAATTTCAAATCCGAGAGGAAACGCGTCTCCAACAGTAGCACAATAAGACGGTTGATGATGAGGACGCTAGCGATTATGAAGACTGTTGCCAAGTGATGGAGTGATAGAGGATAAGAAAGAAAAACATTAGTTTTGTTTTGAGTGTGCTTATAGAGGTTTCTCATGTGTTGAAAACAAGTGGCTCCATCTGTTGTTCAGATATGTAAGTTGTATAGGTCGAAGTCACTAGTGTCAGATCAACTTGTCGGTTTGTCTGTCGGTTTCCGTGTGCGTTCCTGTCGTTTCCGTCTCGCTGTCATTCGTCTTTTGTCGTGTGTGCTCGTGTTTGTAGAGTTTATTCTGAAAATATTCAAAATACATAAAAATCTATATCATTGTGACATACATGCTTATACTAAATATGGTATTAACTCAAAAATATATAGAATATTGTTAAATTAGATAGCTATTACAAAGTATTATGAAAGTTTTATTGTATTGATAATCGTCTAAATTTGACAGCATTTTTTTTGTAATGAGTTATTTTTTTTATACAAGTATGAATAAATTATATTACTCTAGAAATCGGTACAAATCCAAATTAATTTTGTATTGCCATAAATGTCATTTATAAATCATTAACATAATGTGGTTCTACGCCTGGTATTGTTATATGAGAATTCGAAGAACAGAGTAATGTTGCTAGTACAAAAAATAGGCGTCGAAATATTATTCACCGTAATTGAACGCTAAAAACTCATTACCTCATAATTTAAAGATACCTTATTTATAAATATAGTATTATATAAGTTTTCGTAAGAACCCCATCATCACATTTCGTATTTTTGTACATTCAAAATTTATATGAAGAAAATCATTCTCATATAAAAAAAATCTTTCACAAATCACTGTTTAAATTGATATTTGTATAAAATATCACAATCATTTTCTTAATACTAAGCTAATTTCAATTCTATATTATAAAAAGTAACTGGTAATTTTCCAAACTATAGTAAAAAAAAACCAGGCACTAATGTTTTATAGCAATGGTTATACAGAACGTAAAATACCGCTTCCAGAGATCTGATAAGGAGCTTATAATTTTGGTTTTAATTAATATATATTTAGAGCACGAAAATTAGTCACAGCTTACAAACGAATTTATCAGAGTTCATTTAATTGGTTAGTTTTAGATGCTGATTTTGTTTTATTTATTAAATTCAAAGGTAACCCACGGATCTGTTCAAAATACAAAAGTGCGGCGTGAACACAAAGTGTACCATTTTGCTCCATAACAATTGTTTCATAGTTTTTTTGTTCCTGGAAATGATCATCACGTTCTGTACACTAAAATATCATTAAGTATACTACTTTTTCCCTGCAATGTAGTTGCCAGCTTCATCTTTGTATAAATCTTCATTGATTGCATAATACGCTGGAGAGTTCTGACAATCCACCTGGAAAATACAATAAGGTTTCAATTTATAAATATATTCAAAGATATCGAACAAAATATAATTAACGGTTTTAATTATCATATAATATTTTTATTGTTTTACGATACTGTTTTATAAATTAGGTAAAGACACTGGCTGGCACATTTACTTTTAAATGTAAATTAATTACTATGGTTTTATCTCTTCTCATGAAATAAAATCCATTTGTAGTTAAATAGATACCATAGTTTTAAAATGTCTTATAATGAAACGAGACCCGTCTCCAGTTGAAACATCAATGAGTTAATTACGATCATGAATAAAGAGAAAGCCATGTGCCCAGTAGTGGGACATTACAGTTAAATTATAGAGTGGGTTGTAATGGTCTCCAATACGTAAAATTAAATTCAGTACCTTGAAGAACCAATCGCAGACCCTGTTTCGCTGGTTGAACACGGTCCCGGGCGCGCAAATGAACGAGTACATTATATTGCCGCCAATGCTTGGCGCACACCAATGCCACACCTGAAATAAAAAATGCAATATATAACATTACTTTTGCATTTCCCTGTAGGGGTAAACAAAGGAATTTAAAACTCCCACTTTTCAACAGTTATGTTATGCGTCCGATGGAATGCGGAGTGGACGGACGGACGAGCGAAATCATCACGAAAATCATTTTATCTATTTTCATAACTTAGCAATAACAATAGAGATATTTGGTACTCTGTTAATTTTGTCTACCTGTGAGAGATTTGGCGTGATGATATAATAATAACAAGAATAATATGTTATATTCATAAGGTAGCCGCTAATTCCAGTGACTTAACTTTATTCTTTGTTATGAAAATAACGAATGACTGATAAAAACTTCAATATCTTAATATATTAAAGTTTTTTTTTTAATAATTTTTACCTGGCACTGAGTCTCCGGGTCGGCGTAATATCCTGGTATTTTATCATCGCAAGTGAATGCTAGTCCTTTCGGAACCTCTTCATAAGCTGGATAGTCTTCGCCAGGAATATAGCCGTCCAGAGACTGAAAATAAGACGTTTTTTATAGGTATTTTCATTGAAACTAAACTGTCTATAAATTAAAACCTCTTCCTCAACCATCCCAGATTTTCTACAGGAGCGTAGAAGAAACTATCGTAAAAACTTTCTCCAATTACAACATAGTTATTGATACCAAAAGTGGTTAAATAAGAGGGTGCTTGGTACCTAAGTTAAGAAACTAACGATAACTATGTAAATAAATTATTTAAGCTTTCTGACAAGAAGACCCTGGCACCGAAAACCATCATGACTTCCCTATGTCTGGTTTACTCTACATAAATTATGGTTTATTCTCTGTGGCTGTTGATTAAACCGGTTATTAGTGCGTACACTAAATACATGTCACATGACTATTTTGTCTATATATTACTATTATTATTACTTTATTGTCTATTACTTATTGTGTTCATACCATTTATTGAATTTTACTTTTATCAAGGCTCTTAAAAGAATAATCTATAATAATCCAAGTCATCTTAATAAAATACGTAACGTTAATAAATACATTGCAATTAAATTAATTATTATAATAAGAAAAAGCGTAAGTATATTTTTTTTACCGTCGTTGGTTGTCGAATGTATGCATAACTAGGCTAGGTTAAGTTTGACCTTCAATTTAGAATATGGAGCAAATATGCTCATGCGAGAAAAACCTGACTAAACCTTAAGTTAACAATCCTCTGCATTTAATAATCTCAGGCACTTACATCCTAGTGGACAAACAGGGACAGCATGGTTTAGAATTCAGTCTCCCACTAGGAAAGTGTTGGGTTCGAATTTTGGCGCGCAAGTCTTTACATAAATAGCGCGTCTAAAGATTAAGTGTCCTGTGCTGTAACGGTGAAAGAAAACATCGTGATGAAACATAAGAAACCAATAGGTCACCATTAAGTTCTCTAATGCGTGTGAAGCCTGCAAACACTAACTTCCCAAGCGTGGCAGGCTATAGCCTTAACTGTTCTCAATGTAGTAGGAGATCCGTGTCCAATCAGTAGACAATAAAAAGAGTTGATGATAACATTGATGTGTTCAATAATAATAGATGTTAAGGAAAATGCAACAAAAAATCTCATAAATCCATTCTATGAAATCTCGTATTCAATAAAAACAATTATACGTTTAATGAAAGAATAAAATTACAATCCCGAGCTATTGAGTTGTAAATAATGTAATTACAATTTACAATTACGCTCATTAATTATTCTAACATTGTAATAATTCAGATTAAAATGCAATTATAAGATCATTAAAGATAATTATGTTTACCGAACACGAAATATAACATTTGTTATGTGTCAATTAAGACTATTTAATTATAATCAGTCGTCTTAAATAGGTATTATGATAATTGATATAATGCGATTTACCCTAAGTAAATGCCTTAATGTTATTAGTAATCTCTAAAACAGTAAAACCTTGGATTAATTTACTAATTGTCGATATGAGTTTTTTTATTTACTGTCTTTCAAAATGCGTCTTAAGACATTTTAGGAGAGACTTTGAAAGGAGAACCCAGATTTGTCAAAAATCTTCAATCAATTCATTTTTGTCAATTAATTGCATTGTCTGTTGTGTTGCAGTTTAGGTTGAAGGAATAAATCTATAAGATTATGGGATACCACGAAAATAAAAACATGTTTATAGTCTAAAATCCTTCTCTTCGTTTATAATACTTGTGTTATTAAGTCAAATTGCTTAAGTATTGGATTTTACTTTACATGGCTTGGAAAATGTGTATAATTATGTGGCGTTATGTCTCAATCCTCCTGGAAAAATAATATATCCAAGGCTTATTTTAGATCTTGTTCCTGTGCTGAGGCCTATTTGAGATCATATTTTTACCTATTTATATTATCAACATCATCAATCCTTTGATGGTTTCACTGTTGGTCTTAAAATTGAACAAGGGTCGCCTTAAAATCCATTTGCGTCTACACCATAAAACATACTCACGGCTAATGATACGTCGATGAGATAAATAAAAACTGCCAAAACTCCGACACATCCGACATGGACACCACACAGTCGCATCGCTTGTGACATCTTGCTGCAGTAACTCTTTAACACTTCAAGTTATTCTGCAACAAAATAAAATTAAATATTTGTTATCTTATGTAGGTATATCGTGAAATTTATCAGGTCGATTTAATAAAAACAATTTTAGATATTACTTGACGTATATTTATACGTATACGTACTTTATATGTATGTATGTATATTAATGTGCTTCAGCTATCTCGTGTTTATTATTAATATTCGCTATTTCGGCAATTAAATTATTCGTAACATTTTCGTGGCAGTGAATTATAAAGGACATGATCGTCAAATCTTTTTAAATCCACAGCAAAATTTACAGTCTCCAGAAAGTACTTCGTAATACTTCGTGCACTAAAAGATTCTACTATATAATTAGTGGTTTTCGCTTTTGTTGGTGTTAACCAGCCAGTTATAAATGATGTAAAGGGTCCATTTCAGACCGTGGGACCAAGATAACATCACAAAACAATAGGATTACATGTATACAAGGTTGCAAACTGACCTGGTTAAATATTTTGACATAGTTAATCAATGTTATACGCGTTTTGTCTAACCATTCGAAATATTTTTTTACTAAAATGATATCACGCTTGTATTTTGCTGATGGGAAGCCAGTGATGTTAGACGTTCCATGGGGGGAGCTTATTGCTATATACCTAGAGATTTATTCTATCTTATGGAAATTCAGTACCTACAAACCAATTGGTTTGTGAAGAATTCGTTATGCAGTATATGTAGACATCCGTAAGTTACTCAAAATCCAACTTCAGGGAGAAAAGATCAGTTTAATAATTTCGTCAGTCTCTTGAACCGAACAATATTTTTAAAGATATTTAGCGAATTCCCATCTCACCAACCAGTGTTCAGAAAAACTCATAAAACGCATTTTTGAACACTTAATAAAATAAATGGCAGTGATAGCCTAGTGGTTAAGAATTCAGCCTCTCACTCCGGGAGTGCTGAGTTCAAACCTATGGCGTGCACCTCTTTACAAAAGTGCGTTTTAAGTTTAAATATCACTTGCTAATGGTGAAGGAATACATCGTGAGGTAATCTACACACTACAGAATTTATACAAAAAAAAAATTCTAAGGTGTGTTAAATCTGCCAACCCACACTTGGCCAGCGTAGCAGACTATGGCTTTAACCCTCTCAATATGAGAGGAGACCCATATTCCAACAGTGAATTATTTTTTTTAATTTTTTAATAAAGTATACCATTACTCTAACCCATAATCTTCGAAATTTTGCGACTCTTCTAAAGGTATAATTATTAGCAAGTCAATTTATTGTTCTGTTCGCTTATGAAGCTCAATTCAACAAATTATGTGCCAATAGAAATACTGGAACAAACGTACTCGTATATGTCCGTAGAGATTCGAACGCGAGATCAATCTCACAATTTTGCATAATACAAAACAATGCAATACAAATAATTATCAAGTTATTATCAATTGTGGCCGGTTTTTCTCAAGTTTGGCACAACCGCGAACCTTTGTTCTATTCATGATAATTAACTTTACCGCAACAAACAGTTCAATAAAAGTTTCTTTGTCGTATTCACATGGATCTATTACGTGATGTCAATCAAATAGGCACGGTAGTGGTGAAATTATACAGCTGGATAAAACTGTCCGATTTGCTAAGATTTGGTAAGTGGTTATACCATCACACCAGATCCTTTATGGGATAGGCAGAGAAAACCGCGTGCCATATCTACATATATCCTTACAGACAGGCGCGTTTCTCAGGCATCTTCTCTCAGGATCATCATCTCAGGCTCTCTTCATACATGCACCCCGCTTTCGAAGATTTCTGATTCTCCCCTCAGCCAGTATCTGTCCTATTTAGTCAATATAGATGAATATTGGTCTTTCAGGGCACCATGGATTATATTTATATCTCTGTTTAGTACAGTTACATGGTTTGTAATATTATTATGAGCCTATATGTTTACCAGCTAAACTTATGTTTACCAGCTGTCTTGGAACAATGGCATAATAGGCTTTTCCTAGTATGGGATCAGAAGACCACGTGTGCTGTTGTGCTCACGACTCCAAGGTGTGAAAATTAAAAAGAACAGATAAATATAACACCTATTTCTCAGCAATAAAAACATAACTGTTATTAATATTGAAATATATGGTTAAATTTGTGTATTTGTAATCCATAGACACGCACTCAACAAATACTTTCAGGAAAAAAAAATAAAAGAAAAAACAATTACGTTCCTCCGAATTATCGTTTGTGAATTTATATTAACTAATAATATTTGCCCAAACATAAAAAAATCATATTACATTTTTATAACCGGTCAAAATCTTCAGCCAAAATCTGTCACGGACATCAAGAATATAAATAAAACAATTTTAAAACTGTAAAACGTCTTTAAATGTTATTGTGGTGGGCACAGAAAGTGAAAAAAATAAATATTACAAAATAAAATGTCTGTTAATTGTATATTTCGAAATTTAGTTCAAGGAATTCTGAGTCGAGATGATTCTGAGCTTGTGAGATTCTCTTAAACTTATGAAAACCTTAATTAACATTATAATTAAAATGTATAATTTAATTAAACTTAGTTTTCTTTATAATTACAGTGTAAAATTAGCTTTGTGGGTTAGAAATTACGCTTTTAATTACATGTATAAACACATTTAAAATTACATAAACTTTGTCATTATTCTTTCGTTTGATATATTAACTCTACCTAATGCTGTAACTTTACACAGCTCTTATATACCTACAAATTCCCAATTATATTTGACTGCCTCGTTAGTTTTTCTAACTGTATATTTCCGATAGTAGCTCGTGGTCTGGACTCTGGATATGTGCCCCGTGTTTGGCAGTAGGCTCACCGCCTATTCTATGGTGGTACGTACATAAATGCAACTGGTGATCCCACGAAATTTACTGCACTCCTCTGCCTACCCATTCGGGGATTACAGGCGTGACATTACCCTTCTCCTCTGTGTTATTTGCTAGTAAACAGCACAAATAATTCACCTGAATTACAACGATACGTGTTATAGATTTAATCAACTTGAAATATTTTGTATACATATCTGTAATTCGTCAACATTTGTACCCTATGTACTGACATTGCGTGACAAAAAGACTAACAAACGTATGGAAGTCCCATAAAAAGTCCATTGCCAATAAGCAATTTCCTATACTCGTGCTTGTTTCGTGGGAAACTGTGATAAATTTTCCGACAGTAGGTAACCTTTAGGTAACCGCACACTAAGTCGCACCGCGACGGACGTAGCATATTTCAAACATCTTTCTACGCTTAGACGCCGGTTTGTCTATTGACTCCGTTCAGCTATCGACCAATATTGGACAGGACATAGTCATCGACAGGGATAAAATTTTAATAGAATAAATATTGATGACGCTACTGGTGTTTTTTTTACAATGTACAAACAGCGGAGCTAATTTAAAATTTTGCGCTTTAAATCTTCATTGACCATGCATTAATTTTGGACAGAAATCTTAAGTAGATGCATGTTGACATATTATTGCAGTGCAAGTAT
>DWME01004382.1:0-16426 GCA_018244795.1 Parelbella ahira ahira
GGTTTCCTTACGATGTTTTCCTTCACCGTTAGCAAGTGATATTTAAACTTAAAACGCACTTTTTATACAGAGGTGCGCGCCATGGATTTGAACCCAGGACCCACGGAATGAGACGCTGAATTCTTAACCACTAGGCTACCACTGCTTTTTTAGATCAAAATAATATAAAAAGGTAATAGTTTTATCACGTGTATACCTCGAATATGCAAAATTAAAATTGATCTTTAAACCCAAATTTAAATTGCCAATTTAAAAGCTTTTTTTATAATTGACAGAAATTAAAAAATAATTCTTTTCGTAATACTCATACATTTGTTAAAGCGAGTCGATGAGTCATAAATGATAAATCAGTACATAACACAAAATGTTTATATGAGCTATGTGTCATACAAATTTAAATGGAAAACGCCGGATGATTATGAATTTGTATAGATTATTTCATAATCAGTTCCATTTCTGAACATTTGTGATGATTTAATTAGTTCTATCATACGAATAGGATCAGAACAAATTATACAGGAATCATAATCATTAGCCTGTCGCAGTCCTCTGCAGGACTCAAGCCTTCCAAAGATGGTTTTGGCCCTATTGTCCACGCTCGGCACGCTGGTTGGGAATATACCTAAGATTAATACAATACATATTAATTATAGGTACTTAATGTTTATCACGTCACTAGCAGCTATAGAATCTGTACAATAGAGCAATAAAGGCCGTACAAAACGTATTTAACAATGTACTGTCGTATTGTACATTTCAGAACTTCGGTTCTATTTAGAAATTACATATACATACATTTAATTGAAGTAGCAGACGGGTATTTGGCCACTGGATATTAAGCAATATACATGCATCGCATATTTGAACTCAGTTTGGTAGCTGAGATCAATCACATGGTTAAGTTAGAACAAACGTTAGATACGATAAAGCAATGCAGGGATGACAATAAAATTAACTATTGTAGTAATTTTACGGCATCAAGACTGTAGATTATAACATTGTGGAATTCTGTAATTATTCTGGCCGCCTTTTCACTGAGTACTGGCAGTTAAAATATGCTTAATATTAGAATATATTTAATATGAGATACTTAATTATATTTTATAATCAAATAGGTACTTGTAATACTACTAAATAAAAAATAAAAACGTAACACCACGCCTGTAATCCCCGCAGGGGTATGCAGAGGAGAGTAGTGCACTCCCACGTATCATCGTTTACTGAATAAATCAACATGTAAATATTCCTTTTGCTTGTTAGCTACTTTTGGTAATCATTATATTAATAAAATGCTTAACAGTTTACACAAAAAAAACAATTTAAAAACAAAAATAAAGCGTTGTATCGTATTATAATGCAGAATATTAAAGAATAACATGAAATAATTAGTAAGCACAGTTAATCAAGTATATGCCCTTGACCCTCGACGACGGACTTGGTCGCGCAGTAGATGGTAGGATACGAGGGGACCACGCCATGGCTGAGTCACCACAGCTGACGCGCTATCGTAGTACACACGATGTTGGGCGGTGACTCAACATTACCCAGACACTCGGAAATGCTTCCGATAAATTATGACCACTAATACATGAGAAAATGACTGTCTTGTCTTTATTTTTTACCCTTTTTACCTCATGAGCAAATACGTAATTACATACTGTACATCACGGTTCGTATCGTTTGACACATATCCGCCATTTTTTTATATCACCCGGAATAAAATTATTATACTGCTTATCTGTACAGAGTAACGTAGTTTTGTTACTAAAAATGTAACAAAGAACGGTTATATGATAGAAGTTAAAGTACCGTATCAAATATTAAAGATACTTAAATTAGTTATCTTTTCGTTTAATATAATATATGGATTAAATTCTTATATAGGAATAGATTTTCTTTTATTTTTGAACAAAATTTATAAAACTATCGTCAAATGTTTTACGATAAGTATATGAATAAAGAAATGTTATTTCAGTGATTCACTATTAATTATCGTAATAAATCGAGAAGGTGAAATTATAAATAGATGAACAGTAGTATGACAATTGTAGAGAAATGTCCAGATGGTACATTGAATAAACTCTGGTGCCACATGGTATTAATTAATAGAAATATATGAAAATTGATGCACTCAAAGTTCCATCTGCATTTGGTATTGCTCAGGTATGCGGGAAGCATCACGTGATTGTAATCTGTATCAGTTGCAGATAGATAAGGCATGCGACGGCGACGCGACAATAACCCTACTAAATTAAATACAAACCATCTAGCAAACGGGTAGGCGATACGGCCTGTATTGTGAAGCACCTCTGTAAAACGGCCAGGTTATTTTGCCGCCGTGTAGACGGTATTACTGTGTTGAATGAATCGTTTTGTTACCACACACAACAGTAAAACGTTGGTGTGTGTGCACAAAGTACGACGATAACCGTTGCTAGCCAATCACAGTCCAGGAGTCTCTATGCCCATATATGGTAAAACCATCGGTTGCGGCGGGTGGGGAGGTTGGGCGAGTCCATTATTGATCGACATTAAAATAATAGTATTCCGATTTCAATTTTTGAAGGTTTGCTTGACATCTGTCTCATATACATCGAAGGTCACTTTTCCTAGGTTATTTCGCATGTCACCGATATAAAAAAGCTGCAAATTTTGATTAAATTTAGCACCCGCTGAGGTCTTACGGGCGAGTCCATTGTTGTGAAGCCGGCGGACCGGTGTTGTGTTAGTGAAGCAAATCGACCTCCGCGCTCCGCAACCGCAAACGAGTCAACCAAACAAGCGAACAGTTGCCCGGCATTTCTTACGAATCGGCAAGCATTTGTTGTTGTATTGTATTCTTTTCCTGCTGTTAGAACGTTATTGGTAAGTAATATTTAATCTATTTACATTAACCTTAACCAAGATAACAAATACTTCATTATCTCATGCGGTACTGAGCAAGTTTAATTAAACCCTAGTGCAAATTAAATGAAAATATAACAATAAAGGTACTTGACACTACGATTCGTAGTGAATCACTCTGTATAATATGTGCATTATATGCCTACGATTTGTATACTGCATTCCATCGTAAGAGTATTGGACTAGTGCCAATTTCAAATATGTAGATATATATTATTTACTTTCGCCGATTCATTTGTGCATGGACCATCTGTTACATTGTTAATTTGCGTATAGAAATAAATTATTTACAATAAAAAAAGATAGCTAGTGCTCGGGTGAATAGCGAGTATGTAATGTAGACGATTCCGAGGTCTCTCGTTATCAAGTAGTAGTGCGCTATCAGTGGCAGAGGGCGGAGGGGGGACGGGGGGACGCGCAGGCTCCCTGCAGCGCAATACCATATATGGTCACGAAAACTCAGGATTTCTGCGATTGGTGGAGAGGTAGCCGCTGTCGAGGGGCCCGCGGGTAGGGGGGCTCCGATAACCGGGCTCATTTATATACTCCGCGTGCCTCTAACGCCGACATTCTACGAAGTGAGTTCGACTTGAGGCGTTGTGCGGCACCACCGAGGCTGTGCAATAGCGATATTAATTTATTTATTTAATAGGACTATTTAATTAAAAGTAAGTTAAAGCAACTTGCATTTGTAGTGTTACTTTAGTGCATGAATAGTGTACTGTGCAATAAAAGTGTTAATAGTGAGTGCGGGTCAGTGACACGGGGTAGTGGCACCGCGTGGCGCCGGCGGGACCCGGGATTGCCGTTGCGGTAGGGCGTGGTCGCGGTGGTAGCGAGGGTGCTTTCAACGGTTTTTCTTTTCGAAAGTAGCAACATTTGTATTCGACTTTTACTTGTTCGACTTAAGCCCTCCATCGCTGCGTCGGTCGTCGCCACGTCCACGCATAAGTGTCTTGTTAGAAGTAGCCTTATTTGGTCTCTTAAGATTCCTTCGCCCACTGCCCACCGAAGGCGTCAGCGCCCACTACATTATATACTATTTTTAATATAAAATCTTCGCTGTATGTAGTGTAAGTTCTAAGAACATCATCTATTTTAATTATCCTTTATGTTTTAGACTAATTCAAAATGTGCGACGAGGAAGTTGCCGCGCTGGTGGTGGACAATGGATCCGGTATGTGCAAGGCCGGATTCGCCGGAGACGACGCGCCGCGCGCCGTGTTCCCCTCGATCGTGGGCCGCCCGCGCCACCAGGGCGTCATGGTCGGCATGGGCCAGAAGGACTCGTACGTTGGCGACGAAGCCCAGAGCAAGAGAGGTATCCTCACGCTCAAGTACCCCATCGAGCATGGCATCGTCACCAACTGGGACGACATGGAGAAGATCTGGCACCACACCTTCTATAATGAACTGCGTGTGGCTCCCGAGGAGCACCCTGTACTGCTCACCGAGGCGCCTCTCAACCCCAAGGCCAACAGGTACGTAGCGAGGTGCCCAGGTGCCTTGCACTGACACAAAGCACTGGTTGGACCTGAAGTGCAGGAGCTAACTTCCTATTTTTCATTGCAGAGAAAAGATGACGCAGATCATGTTCGAGACCTTCAACACGCCCGCCATGTACGTGGCCATTCAGGCCGTGCTGTCTCTGTACGCGTCCGGTCGTACCACCGGTATCGTGCTGGACTCCGGCGATGGCGTGTCCCACACCGTGCCCATCTACGAGGGATACGCGCTTCCTCATGCCATCCTACGTCTGGACTTGGCCGGCCGTGACCTCACCGACTACCTCATGAAGATCCTTACCGAGCGCGGCTACTCCTTCACCACCACGGCCGAGCGTGAAATCGTACGTGACATCAAGGAGAAGCTTTGCTACGTCGCGCTCGACTTCGAACAAGAAATGGCCACCGCCGCCTCCAGCAGCTCGCTCGAGAAGTCCTACGAGCTTCCCGACGGTCAGGTCATCACTATCGGCAACGAACGTTTCCGTTGCCCTGAGGCTCTCTTCCAGCCCTCGTTCTTGGGTATGGAGGCTAATGGCATCCACGAAACCACATATAACTCCATCATGAAGTGTGATGTGGACATCCGTAAAGACTTGTACGCTAACACAGTATTGTCCGGAGGTACCACCATGTACCCTGGCATCGCCGACCGCATGCAGAAGGAGATCACTGCTCTGGCTCCTTCCACGATGAAGATCAAGATCATCGCGCCCCCAGAGAGGAAGTACTCCGTATGGATCGGTGGATCGATCCTCGCGTCCCTCTCGACCTTCCAGCAGATGTGGATCTCGAAACAAGAGTACGACGAATCCGGCCCCTCGATCGTGCACAGGAAGTGCTTCTAAGTAGCCAAATGAGACTATTCCTAAAAGAAAGATGCCCTACAGGCCTACACCGAGACCCTAGACGGGAGGCTCAAATTACGCTTGTGATTTATTGTTTATAAGTGCAGTATTTAAATAGGATGTAAGGTGTCGTAATATGAATATTACGTAAATGAATGGTTTCGATCCGTTCGTGATAAGAAAATTTTTTGATTAATTTATTAAACGTTACTAACCTCATGTTTTTTAATAAATTATTTATACCGGTATACTTTTGTCGTTTTCTTTTCTCACTTACCTCGAACGGTACCGCTATTTAATACAATCACTTTGACACACAATTGCAAGTTAAAATCTAGGTTTCTCTCGCATAAATGTCTAGTCACTGACCGCTCTACACTACATTTCTATCTGACGTTCTCAATAAATCTTTACGCATAATAAAAATAAGTTTGGAAAAGAATTTCATATATGTTTTTAAACTTGTAACAACTTTGCGTGTCCACTGTTAGCTCAACGAAACTTACATATTTGAATTTGAACTATTACAATTATTTTTATTAAGATTGACAAAGCTAGTAGGTATCAAATATCCCAAATTACTTGGGTCTAGTTAATTAAATTTATTTCCCACAGAATTCAATCTTGACAGAAGGTTCTCATTGCTTTCTCGACGTCAACAAGATTGTAGAATTGTTATATGAAATCATACTTCAGAACCATGATTGTAAAAGTGAGAAAATCTTTATAAAGTTATTATTATTATTATTGTATCATTGCTCTAGATGCCTCACAGGGAGGCATAGAGCACAGTGTTAAATATCTCTAACCTTACACATCTGATATACTTTTTACATTCATCACCCTCTTTATATACTATATCAGGTCTACATAACTACAGGTATACATAATCATATCTTTATAAATCACCTTATTATTTTGACAAATTGCTAGAAAGGCAAAAATTTGTACGAGTTTGCATAACAATCATCTAAATGAAAAAGTAATTTACAAAACGAACCTGGTTACATAACTGTCGTACAGATTACAATTATGAACATAGTTTTGGGCAATACGTGCGCATACAAACCAACGCGATGATAAGGTACAACTGATATGACAAGAGATATGTCACCATCCATTCTTGGAATTCGTTACACTGGAGGTGTGTAGGTATACAACAAATATAACTGTAAACTTCTAGATAAAAACAGATGCGATAATTGAAGTAATATTAATTGAAGTCAACCGGGTATTTTGTAACGGTTATAATATGTATGTTTATTTGAACGACATTTAAATTCTAAATATCAAACTAAATCGTTTAACCAAAGGAATCAAATAATGAACTCATCAAATGACAAGCTTTTTAATAAGACTAAAATCATAGTACCTAAATAGTTTTAAATTCGTTAAATACTGTTATGAGATATATAATCATCTTAATTTATTATTAATATAAAATCTTATTCTGTACAGACGATTTTGAACCTTACTGTGTGTATTCTTTTGTTTTACTTCCCTTTACGTTAATGTATAGTTCAAAATACATACTTTACATTTAGTTAGTATAGGTGTGTGTGTAGTCTAGTTCGACTAGGGACGGGTCGACATGCCCCGGCAGCGCTCATTGTCAGTCTAATAAAGTTAATGGAATTTTGAGGGATGGGGCGGTCATTACTCGTTTTATTCAGAACTAGTGTCACGCCCCGAGTTCAATAAAAGTAATTAGTTTATTAGGTAAATTACTCAAATTGGTCAATTCGCGTTCCAAATACAACGTAGGCAAGTTAGACAATGACAAACACACGTTGTTTGATTATTAGAAATATGTTTATGTCGTTTGAGTGCCGCGTTGGTCTCTTGGCAATCGCGTCTGCTGATCAAGATACCGTGGATTCGATACCTGGATTAGGCTAAGTATTATTGGATTTTTTAAATTAAACTTCTCATATGTTGTCTGGATTTTACTGGGCCCAGTTTACGGCAATAGACTCGCCCGCTGTTCCATGGGATATACAACATAACTGGTGGCAGATGAGTGTTGTAGACTCCTCTGGCTACTCCTTCGAGTAAATACAGGCGTTGTGTTATGTCATGTAATTGAAGTAATAATAGTAATGTGTTGGTTTCTAATAATTTACAAGATTCTTTCAGAAATAAATTTGGCATGCCCGTTACTTCGTGCTGTATGGTTTGTTAAGCAAACATTTTTAAGGTAAATTAAAAATAATAAACAGTGTCAGTGGGGTGAACGAACTAGTAATGATTAAAAGGTGTGAATGTATAACACTTTTTTACAGAAAATGTAACAAGGCACCGTTTGCGGTGCTTTCTATGTAATGAACAAAGTGCAACGGCTTTTTAATTAATTAAACATTACAAATATCGTTGCGTTCCTGCCAGCATTCAAATGCAGACTTTTCTAAATAACACTATCATCACATATTTCCTATTAATACTGAATATTCTTACAATTAGTCAAATTTATAATGACATAAAATTAAAAAAAACAATAAATATAGTCATGGTAAAATGCTGCAGAAGAATTATCAAAATATGTTGCCAAATAGCATAATTTACGATTACCTTTGTACTAGATACATTTAATATTAATTGCGGTCAATATTATTTACATATATCTTAATATTAATTAGCACAAATATGTATAGTTTAATTTATATGCAAAACCATAGAACACAGGAAAATCCGCCGCGTTGTTTTGAAACACGTCATGAAAATAACTGTTGCAGATTGTAAATATATACATGATTTATTAAATATCTATGCATATTCGTAAATGGTGGTTGGTTAGATTGGAACTATTTGCCTTTTAATGTATAGCTATAGATATTAAAAAAGTCCAATGCGCCTAATTTAAAAATTCTTTCCACGTCAAAATTGAGCGAGGATATTTTGTTCGGATACTTGTAATAGATTAAAAGTTATCTTTAAGATTTCTAAACCAAATGCTATTATGACTATCCGACAGACCTACGATTTACGTGCTGTTTACAGTGCAACCCAGAAAAAGCGGAGTAGTTTGGCATCTATTTTCAGTCGATCTTGACGCCAGCAATGTTATGTTATCGATATAATTAGATCAGACACACCTCCACTGCGTCTGGGCAGCGTCTGCTGCTTGCTGGTGGTAATGGATCTACGTCACGGCCGCAGGTTATTACTGGATGTTGGAGGGGAGACAGGGGAGATATAGGACAACGTGCGCTTAAAAAAACATGTTAAACGAAATGGGAACTTACAATGATCAATTATATTGGAAAAATTAAATTGTAGTGCACTTTTTGTACGTAATCTTCATAAAAAACTTGTTAACATAATGTCATAAAATCACTTTATAAACTGAACAGTGCTGAATTAAATAACAATATTTTTACACAATATTAAAACCAATCGAAGTGGCACTGTACTGAGTACTGTTACTTTTTATTCAATTCCTGGCATTTAAATCTTGTTTTCGAAACAAAAATAAAACAATTATTTCATAAAATGTATTGTTTATTCATTTAGACAAAATTACATTACACAGTTTGTAGTCCTTCCATCTCCTCTAACATTAATATGTATTGTAAGTAGACGTAGATCTACGTACATGTTATACAATAAATAAAATAACACGTTATTTAATTGGCATAAAATATGTAATTATCCTTCCTTAGAGCTATACATGTCTGGCAACACAAATATATTTAAACATTACCGATTTATTATTGTAACCTTAGAATAATTTACTTTAAGGAAAGTGACCCGATGTCATTTCCGTTTTCGTCTTATAAAATGGACAATACTATAGATGCCTAAAATTAGGAACTTTTCATTTATTGCAGATCTTTTTTTTAATAAGTACCAAATGTCTAAAAAGACAAACTTAAAAAAAAATATTTTGAAATCTATTCAGCAGTTTTGGCGAAATGCGCACAGAACAGGAGACATCTATCATTTTATATATAGAGATTATAAGGGCAACGGCACGCTCTTTCAAGTTTTGTCAACAAAGCCACATCATGTCTGACACTACAAAATAATATATAAAAATTTTGAAGAAAAAAAGGTAAATGAGCATACCGTTATGAGTATTTTTCTGACAAAAACTTATCAATGTTAATTGATACAGATGGTTTAATAAATAAGTTAAGAATGTCACGTTGACTGCCTCGTTGGTCGAGCAAACGCGACTGCCGATCGGGAGATCCTGGGTTTAAATCCCGGGTCGGGTGCTATAGGATTTTTCTAATTTAGAATTTCTAGTAGTGATTCGAAAACTCACTCAGAGACTTAAACGTAACTGGTGAAACGTGGGGGTGTACTACACTTCTCTGCCTACTCTTTTGGGGATTACAAGCGTGATGTTACGTTTTTACGTTAAGATTATCACGGTAACACGTTCAGAAATCTTATAATTTTACGTGTTTATCTAAATCGCTTACGTAATGTTTGACATTACGTCATTTATAATGTATCTTTGTACATATAGGAATCATTTAAAGTTATAATTCCTTTATGGCTATATATTTTTTTTATTAAAGCAAAGCGTAAATGACTTATTTTAACAAGAAATATTTCCTTTTTCCTACGCATTTTCGCAGATAGAACATAATAAATGAACGTAGGGCTGATATACTATCTAAACAACATATAAAAGGGCGAAGGACGAAGACGCCTTGCTAAACGCTCGCCCGCTCGCCTGCCTCCCACACCCTTACAGCTGTTACGAAGGGCGACAAGCACATAACATAAATCCCCCTGCGTTGTTCGGAGTGCTAACAGATGAGTCAATGAGTCATACTGTTGTAAGTCGTCTAAATGTTGAATTCTATTATTAGATGGAACTTTTCATCTAAATAGTTGAATAAACTGATGAAAGTTATTTATTTGGTAGGTGATTTACTTTTTATTAAGGAGTAACCTATGTGACTCAATTTAGGTATAAATAAAAGGCATTTAAATAAACATTTATAAATTATTATGCTTTATCACTTATAAGCAGCACATTTGAGTATCTTAATGGATTTGATCATTAACCTGTATACTCATAACTTCAAAGGTAGGTAAAATGTCTCCCAACCGAATCAGTATTTTTTAAGAATGCTCACAAGAAAGGTAGGTATAGACTATGGAGGACCATTGCGCGAGACACCCCGCAGGCGAGGGTCAAGGGCGGCGGGGCCGATCGATGAAGCCCCTCGCTCTTCGTCCCGCGACGCGTCTGGGAACTTGAACGTGCGGGATGTGCATTTCCGACGGAGTTATAAAATAAATTTTGACGCTCGACTAACTCTTAGCTCATGGATATTATAGAGTAGTCGAAATAAATAACGTAAAATCAAATTCTAGAAATAAATTAATACATCTTTGGCAAAATAATAATGAATAAGACTAATTTAATTTATAATCATATTCAATTTGCTTTTACCACAAGTAAATCAGACCAGAACAATACAGTTAGTCGAGACGTGACTATCTCTGTATAATAAGTAGCTTGTTGAATGTTAAACATTTTGGTTTTCTAATCTTTTTGATGTTATCTTGATTGCCTAGTCTTGATATTCACGCGATGAATATCAAACAAAAAGTGGCGTAAGTATCTACTAAAAAATGTATTTGCAAATGAAGTGACATCTTTTCGTGCTGAAATTGTTTCTTTTAGCTTTGTTCGTTTAATTATTTTTTATTAATTACGTGAGTGGTTTAATTACTAATTTTTAGGTGCGTATACAAAACGGAATTTTATATACTTAACTATTTTACTGTATGCATAAATTATCTTTCCTATCATAACAAACATATTTACCATTTAAAAAAAGCTTAACGCGCATAATGCAGTCATATACAATTTTTTTTTGTTGAGCATTGATACTGGCTATTTATAGCTTAAATCCATATTATTTATGGTTACTGACAAGTTGACAAAAACATTCAGCCCCGACCCATACGAAACCGGCATGTCTTTTGTTAAGGAATCCTTTGGAATCATTTTATTTCATTCCCTGATGAAGTCCACATGTGTAACATTACAAGGAGAATATCTATTGGAGCAAAGTTAGAGAAAAATATGTTTAATGGCCAGGGTATAAGAGCTTCAGTGAATGCAAGGATATTTTTGCTAGACAACCTGGTAGGCATTGTATATTTTTAGTATGTAGGCCAGCTCGTAGAATGTAGTCAATTGGAGCATTCATTTGTAAACTGCAAGGCTAATTAGCTTCTATCCAGCCAGTTATAATATCTAAGGAATGTTATTGTTATAATTATTTTTCATAGTTGAAATGTATTTTTTCTTGTAAAAACCGTCTTTTTTCTTCATAATGCAATATAGGAGGTAACTGAAACGTGTCATATTATATCATTACTCTTTGTTATTAACTAAAACAGGTACTTTCACAGAATAGTTTCCTAGCTTAAGATAAAACTGAATAACGGTTATATCCGTTATTACGGAGCCTTTATACATGTATATTAATATTATGGAGCTCCATTGGCCGTTATAAGAGCAATAAAGTCATATATGGACATTCCTGTTATTGAATTCTTTTAGAAACAAGCGATTAATGGACATTAAATTGTGACAATATATAATTTACTGAAGTGATAGTAGCGTAAAAATTATTTTCTTTAAAATTGTTAATCAGTTTTAAGTTTTTCGTGTACCAAAAATGTCATTGTGATTGTATCTGTATTCTTTATTACAGGCTGTTATTTTTAGCTGTAGCAGTTTGTGGCCGATATAAAACGCGGGTTGATTTAGAAAATTGGTATTACATATAAGCAGTCTATCAACTTTATGCATTACATTTAAACCAAATAAAAAAAAGATAAAATGATATAATAACAAAGAACATAAAAGAGTTAATTTATAACATGTAAATGGATTTGTAGTTAGATCTCAACTTTGTTAATCTAAGCAGCATACGTTAATGTAAAAAAATACGATTAGCATTAAGCATACACAAAGAAAGGACGTAAGAGCTGATGGTATGAATGACAACCAGCTGAGGATTCAAGTGTAAGCCAAAGACAAAGTAAATACGTTTTATTATTATAATTTTATATAACACTACGGGAAACAGTAAATTAAGGCACTCAGGATGCAAACTGTACGTTTGCCATGAATAATTTATATATTTGCCAATAATACTTTTTTCTCATTGTTAGCTTAAATTTACATTTTGCAAGCTAATAAAATTACTTTATATGAACATTTTATAAATACATAAACATATGTATAATTGACCGAATTGATATGACTCAAGTTTCATTTTCTTTATGATTACCAATTTTAATTTTCTCATTTGCATTTAACAGCAGTTAGTAAATAAAGTTTTAATTAGCATCGGTCGTATAAATCGATTTATTTTTTATTTAACGGCTAGATTCCAACATTTCCAACTATATACAAATTATTCGTCTGTTTACCATAGATAGTGAAAATGAATTCTTTTAATATTTGTTTGAATTATCAACGCCCACTGAATAACAGCGGATTTCGACATTATTCGCACAAATTTAAATATGGCGGCGTGCACTTGACAACTATTTGTCACATCGCCTCTCAAGGATCTCCAAACAACGGATAATGTGTAATGAATGACTCAACCGCTCAATATGTATTCGAGACGAGTGTACAATATCACAATACGAAACTCTTTTATAATTCCACGCACTATTTCGTGTTTCCTTCGCTGACTCATTGTATGATACAGCTATTGATTTTAAATCGGAAATCAGCCAGTATTAATCTTTTCTTTCGATAAATATTTTCAATTGGAGATCAGACAGTATTTATCTAACATTTTAGAGAAATATACGATTTTTTAAAGGAAATAACTTTATGGATTAGACCAATTACCACAGATATGATAAACGTTTGTAAATATATATTTGAAAACAAATGTGTTCATCTAATATTGCCTTATTTTTATATTATTATTTCAGATACATTTTTGTAATGTGCACAAATGAAAACATTTTGCCTGCAACATAAATTCTGCTTTACATTCATCCATCCGTATTACTTTATAGTGACTACACGTTATTTCGGGCGCGGATCGATGCAGGCAACAGGGGTTGCTACCCCTCCGATTTCCCCAATTCGCATTACTCCCGTATTGTTAAGGGAAATCAACCAAGTGTACTCCAGAGGGTTCTGTAATTCCACGAACCTAGATCAATAATTTGAGGAGCACCGCTTCTAATTGGATCCCTAATTTAGTCGTCTGCAGAATGTTGCGTAAATGAAATATCTTATTTTTTATGTTTTTGTTCTCATACTTTTTATTTACAGAACGGGCTAACGTTTTCAAATTTTTGCACTTTTCTTAATTTATCTACGGCCTAGGCATCAGTCATAAATTTTTAAGACAATAATACGGAAATGACTACAAAAAAGTTTAGAGACTGAGCAAAATAATAATAATAAATAATAATAATCAACCCATTAGTCATTCCACTCTTGGAATATGGGTCTCCTCTCATATTGAGAGGGTTAAGGCCATAATCTGCCAAGCTGGCCAAGTGCGGGTTGGCAGACTTCACAGTTCACACACCTCAGAAAATATTTTTTTTTTTTATAAATTCTAAGGTGTGCAGGTTTCCTTACGATGTTTTCCTTCACCGTTAGCAAGTGATATTTAAATTTAAAACGCACTTTTATAAAGAGGCGGGAATGCCTGGAATCCATACTCCGAGCCAATACTGGAAGCCGTTTTAAGTATTAAATTGTAAAATGCGTTTAAATAACACATATAAGCCTGTTTCGTCGAAGAAGCTCATCGTTACTTACTGCGTAAGTATATTTATATGTAAGTGTAAATAAATTTGAAAACTACAGACACAATTTAATGAATGAAGTTTTCTCGAGTTGGAGTATTTAAATTAGGAAAGTTTCAATTCGCAAAGCATGGAACAAGTTGTTGCGTTCTGTACATATTTCTCGCTCACTCCAATTATATACGAGAGAGATGACTTCGAGTTCAGATGAACATTATACACAACACATAGACGCTGTTGAACAATAACTTCAAACTAATTGTAATGAGTTACATTAAATATTAATTCGGACAATTTACACGTGAAGCAATGGATAATAATTTTTAATAAATCGTTAACAATTTATATTTCAATCTGAAGACTCCCACTTTTCACTAGTTACATTACAGGTTTCATGGAATAGGGTGTGAGTATATTGCAATACACCGGACACAAATCCAGAATTCGAGCTACTGGACTCGGGGAACACTTGTTCAGCAGTCTCGCTTGCAACCACTCGACCGACGGGGCAGGCATTATAAATAAAGGCACATTGAACGTATTATATAACTTTCTAAGTAAGCATTTACATGTTTACTAGCTGACCCAGCAAAAGTTGCTTTGCCATATACATATATTATTTCTAGTAAATATTTTAATCAAGGAACCTGTTGATTTATATATAGGTAAGGTTAATGCAGTTAGTATTATAAATTAGCGTTAACGTTAAAAACAGATTACGGTCTATTCTCAGACCTACCGAATATGCATATAAAATTTCCAAATCGGTCCAGCCGTTTCGGAGGAATGTTCTATCACTGTGACACGATAATTTTATATATATAGATTTAATGCCCAAACAAATATGTAATTTTGCTCACAACAGAAATATTTAACTGGTGTCAGTATTTACGACGCGAACTCTGTGAAACAATCAGAATGCCTAACCGCAAGACACACAAACCAATCAAAACTTTTAAACGGTGCGCGAAACGAAGGCAGAATAACTTTTTTTTTTAAATTCGAAAATGGTTTTCAAAACTTCAGTGAATTTTGTGGAGCTGGCAATCAACGATTCGTTGTGCTTTTTGTTACCATTTTATTAACAGGTGCTAGGAGAAGAGGTTTAGTTTAAAATAAAAACGTTTAACAGCAAAGCCTTATCCGAGATATATGATATAAATACAATTTTTTTTATGGAACGAAAATTAAGGGATATTAAAAAAACCTATTTTTCGTAATTTTCAATAGGCTATAACTTGAAGGAAAATAGTCGTTAAGAAAATTTAGAAAAAGTTAATTGTAGCTCTAGGAAGGATCCTATCTACTCTACCACATGTCCAAAATCTAGGAAGATTTTGGACACGTGTTAGAATTTTTTTAGTATTCCTTAATTTTCGTTTCTAGTGTAAGAATGTAAGCGTCGATGGAATAAAATAAGGTACATATTTTTAAGGTGCTCCAGTATCCCTCTATGTATATAAATTACGTGTCTTTACATATGTATATAATGTAGGTAGTTTATATATATAAAATTATGATGTGACAAGATTTGCTAATGGCATAATGAAAGGCAGTGATAGCCTAGTAGTTAAGAATTCAGCCTGTCACTCCGGGGTACTGGGTTCAAATCCATGGCGCGCACCTCTTTACAAAAGTGAGCTTAAAGCTTAAATAGCACTTGCTAACGGGGAAAGAAAAACGTGGAAAAAAAAGTGAGTAAACCTGTACACCTTAGAATTCATTTAAAAAAAAACTGAGGTGCGTGAAGTCTGCCAACCCGCATTTGGTCCGCGTGGCACACTACAGCCTTAACCCTCTCAATGTGAGAGGGTTTCATATTCCAGCAGTGGAATGATAAACGGGTCGATTATTATTTTTAATTTTATATTATGAAGGATCGAGCAACCCGGCACGCTCTAGGGGAGGCCTTTTTTCAGCAGTGGACAACTAGAGGCTGATGATGATGATGATATTATGAAAGCATTTAAAGAAATCTTGAAAAGTTGAATTGACGAAAAATCGCTAAAAGGAAGGAATAGTAACATTATAACCTCAACACAAAATTCGTTGGCGCCAAATGATTTCTCCTTTATACGAGTAGCTCTCATTATTAACGCTCGTGTCGAGTTCTAAGTGACGTTGAAACGTAATACCCTTAGAAATCTTCAGTGGCGTGACAGCCCTACTTAGGAAGCACAGGTATATATGTATATATATGCATATACATACATACTTATATACACATACATATATATATGTATATCAATTACGTGTCACGTTGTTTATCCGCGATGGACTGCTATGCTACTGAACTTATTGTATTTCTGTTTGACATCAAATTCAGGAAAGGAGCCTCCCCGAGCGACGTACCTTCTGAGATTGTACGTCTGGCGCACCCCGGGCAACGATCAGCGAATCCCA